>JASXSY010001622.1:0-126778 GCA_034509805.1 Sipha maydis | reverse complement strand
TCCTTCGGTCCCAATTAGTGCGGATAATCGATGCTCCACTGTATAAATGGCCGACGATGAAGTGCGAAAAGCTGCGACCTCGTAAAACATATACGTATTCGCCACAGGTCGTCGTGTGGAAATCCGAAACGACTAGGTTACAATACACACACACACACACACACCACATATGCATTATGTATCATTATGTATTACCTTACGTAATAAATTCGCTCGTTTATGTTATTATTATTTATACTGTTTGTAGTATTAGTATTATATTGCCGAGGGCGTGAACGTACATTTTAGTAAAATATCCAGTGTAATTTTTCAAGCGTGTTCACGTCCCTTATGCTTATGCATATTTTCAAATTCTGATTTATGGAAAACGTAAGTGTACCATTTGATACGATTATAATTTCCAATACGTAGGCTTTTGCACCTACACATGTATAAGAATTTGTTTTTCAGATTTTACGCTGTAAATATGTTTGTTCGATTCTGAATACTGTATTACTATTATTGATTTGAAATCTTTAAAAAAAAAATATGTTAAGTGAGAGATAAAGGCTGAGAGAAACTATTGCAGTACCAGACTAAGATCAGAATGTGGAAATGCGGTTTTATTTGCGGAAACACGCACTATTTCGTATACAACTTAATTATTGACGAATATACGATTGAATGGAAACAATAAAATATTCGCAATCAGATAATCTAACTTGGTTGATTATAGTATGTTAATTACTCGTGAACAATATTTACCGTGACGGATTGCGCGAGAGGGGCTGGATGGCGGGGGGGGGGGGGAGATGAGGAAAGTTTGAGACCGGATAAAATTATCCGAACACCTATTGTGACGGGGATGATGATTTTCACGTCTGCCGAGGGACTGCATAACAAGCTGCGTGTAAAGTATACGCGCGAACGGATTAGCGGAAAAACGGTCAGCGTGCGTACATCATTAATCATGTCTTATTAGCCGCGGCCGTCGACGTGCGGTCGAAAATTTAACAAGCATTCAACCATCCCCCTCTTCCACCCAAACGCTTGATGTTTTTGCTTACGCATAATTTGTTCTCGAACAACACCAACAACGCGGCAACGTTAAAATATAAATAATACATCCGCCACCGTATACGATAAACGTACAAGTGTTATAAACGTGTGCATATAAATCATACGTACACAAACACACTGACACACTTCGCGTACATTCTCGCATCGTGCTAGCGAATCAGGAAAAACTATCAGTTATTCTTCCTGTGTTATATTCTAATCGCGAATTGTTTTTACGTCCAAATAATGTTTTTCTTTTTTTTTTTAATTTTTTTTTTCAACAAGTATTCGAATGACTTTAAAAAAGGCGTGTTGATTTTTCTCAAACCAATTGTTGTTAATATACCATTTAATAATTCACCGTGGGGAACAACTGTTTATAAGACACGAATAACCGTTTAAAGATTACATTGCAAAGGAAAAGGGCACAGAGAAGGGATTTAAAAGACCCTTAGAACTAGTCCCACTACCTCTACTCCCTCACACAAGATCCTATCTATAAAAAACAAGTATAACGAACTGGCCATATTGTTACACAACTGTTTGATTACTACAGTACTATTCTACGTTAGTTATGTCCGTATCGATATAGCAAGGGGAAATTTATTTCTTTTGAGATATCGTAATAATTTTGATGACGGGTTGTGAATTGAAAGTTGTCGGTATTTTTCTAAACGACGAACGGGACAGGGAAAATGTTTTATGTCAAAAATAAAAGTACAAAGCGTCTCGTAATAAACTTCTAATTGGAAAAAAACACTGTTACTATTCGTTTTCTTATCGTACAGTTCAGTGTTTGGAAATTACGACGTTCGAGAATGCAAGTTTATTTTGTGAACGACGTTTATATTTTTAATGAATTTGAATGATTTTCGGGACCTTCAAATGTATTTACCATTTAAAAAATATATGAATAAATAATAAATATCGATTATAGCATGCTTATGTATAGGTTTTAAACATAAATTAAAATATATCTTATACATTTTCTAAAGGTCCCATTTATACAGAATGCAGGTTAGTGATTCATAAATATAAAACAAACAAACTTTAAAAGAACGCGTTCGTTTTTTCATAGACCTTGAAAATAACCAATTTGAACAAGTTTCTTTTTTATGCATTGAACGTGAACGAGTTTAATTTTTAAGTGAACGTTACGAACATTGGTGCAGATGCGTACGCTCGTACCAACAATTTTTACACGCACGCACACGTGTATGCATTATCATATTTATTCGTTTGTTTGTGTACTGTGAGAACTCGTACTGGGTGCCCAGACTTTATCCCAAGCTAATAATTATAAACCGTATAATATACATATATATGTACCTATATCATATTATGATTACAACATAAGTGCAGGCCAAAACGTAATCCGTACGACGTACTATCAATAGTGCAAAGGAAAATAACAGAGAGAAGAGAATGAAAGCAAAACCTCAGCACAACATGAACATTAACATAAGCTTGCGCAGACCTTATTGGCAGGGGGGGAAAATTTTTTTTCACCATTATGTGGAAATATTTTTTAGGAGAAGATACAAATAGGTGTATTATAACATGTAATCATCAATTTCTGTATTACGTAATGAATTATTTATTACATGTTTATGCACAAATGTATGTACAGATATGAATATTATCACTGTACGAAACACAGAGAAAGGCAGTTAACTCTTTTAAATCGTGGTTTATAACAGATAATTTGTTTGTCGGTATCATTGGTAGCTATAATTCTGAACCGATAATTTTTCCCATATCACAGATTCGTGGTAAATTGTTATCGTATTTATAATTTATATCAGTCACAAACTCTCGAACACGGTTACTCAAGGGGCAAGTAATATTAACTTGCAAAAAAGTTCGGCCCGCAGGGGGGGGGGGCAGCTACCCACCATGCTCCCCCCCCGTGTGCCGCCTATGAACATCAATAATAAACGTATTAAGCAATCGAGGAACAACACAATTAATGTACACGAGAGATGTATAACAACACACAACACGATACGATTGGACGCTTCGGTAAACCGCATTATCATCGTTTTTCGTCCTGACCCGCGCGAAAGACAACAACGGTGACGGTCAGACGATAATTCTCGTTCGAACATTAACGCAGCCCATGACGGTCGGGTCTAACGGATTCGGTTGGGTTTTTCGAAAATCCCCGTCGGAACACGTGGAAGTATATACATACATTGAACGATACACGAGCGCACTAATGCGCGTACTTACCGTTTGAATATTTATACGCGTTTGAACGTTGGTTTTGAATTATTTATAGACGACAACGCCGCAACAGAGAGATCAATCAATCCCAACGTTTATTCGAACGTTTGCGAAAACGAACCATCCGAACGCCGTATTTATTGTAATATGTTACGTTATGCGGCGCTCGCCCTGAACGACGTTGTCGCGCGTCCGTCCGACGTCGGTTGACAGATGCACGCGAGAAATCCGCTCGCGACCCGACCTCGGGACTACGGGTTGACTGTTAATCGACCTCTCCGTTTTCGGTCGTTCTGTAGCATCCCTACGCATCGGGCCGATGCACGATCTTCGTTACCGATTTACACTTTTTAAAAGTACTGAAAAAATGTGATTTTAGATTCTGAACGGAGTGATGGAATCTATTGGTTTTACAATGATGTGGGATTTTTTTCAATTTTTTTTTTGTGTCTGACGACACCTTTTTTGGCAATAAAAATGCTTCGATTTGCTTAAACAGCAACTTTTCTGAAAGGAAAGTGAATGTAGATGGTATTTTGGCGAGTCAAAAATCCAACATTTTTGCTTGTTGTTTTCTGTTTCTTATTTATCATTTGTTATCATTATTATTCTTAGACGTTAAGTTAATCCTATACAAACAATACTGAACAATATATTTTATTCATATTATGTTTTATTTGTAAAAGCCGACTGGCGTTAATTCTAATAAATAAATAAAAATAAAATATTTGTTTTGTTAATTTTTTGAATGTTCTTATACTTTTATTAGTCCTTAGTTGCTTAATTCGCAATACGAAAGAATTCAATTCATAACAGTTCATTCGTTTTTACAGGTAAAACTGCCAGAATGCAAAGCATATGGTTAACATTTGGAAACGTATTTTCATATATCGAGTGTTTTGAGAGTATTTTTGACATACTGCCGAGCAATACGCTAATTAATTAACTACCCAAATGTAACAAGAATCATCGTGCAATATTGAAGAGTATGGTACAAAAAGTTGAGCACAGGATTCTTCATCGACATTTTTCAGTTTGTTGGGAAAGTGGCAAGTTATACGCCCTTTTCTTATCCATTTTTGTTAATTTAAAAATATTTATACTATTTAAACTAGTTAATTAATTTACAGTCTCAAAAATCAATCTGAACTATCGTGAAAATAAAAAATACTGAGTGTTTGAGCACGATACGCCATATGACTATAAGGTTGGCGCCGAAGACTCAATAAAAATGAAACCAATTATATTAATCTATTAATATGATATACATGGCGTAAGACATAGGATAAACAAACAACCCAGATTACATATGGTTTAATAAAAAATTAATAACAATATATTAACCAACTTGGCATAAATGGCCTACTAGACAAAAGCAAAATGAATATAAAAATAATAGACTTTAACAAGAATATTATACGCGCAATAACCATAAAATAACAAACAATAACACATATACTATTGATAACAATCATTAAAAACCTGTTTACTGTAACCCCGGATATCTCTCGTTACCGCTACCGCAATTAGTGATGATGACTCCAGGTTGATCCGATACCACGGTTATTAACCACGACTCTTGGTTGATCCGATACCCTGATTATTAACAGCGACTCCTGGATGATCCCGTACCACGAATAGTAACAACGACTTCTGGATGATCCCGTAACACGAATAGTAACAAGGAAGTCGACGGAGGCGGAGGAAAAGTGTGCGGTCGACGTGAACAATGTCATACAATTTATAAAACACGCAATTATTGTTAAGACTTGAGCTCCCCCGGTGAGTACGGTTCTAACGCAGGGGTGCCAACATGGCCAATGCAGGTTGACCAAATACTGAGTATTGACTATAATTTGTACTGCCTATTTGAGGACTATAATGCCAGTTATGTAAATACTGTCAATATTTATAGTGTTAGTAGTATTGATCTTGTGAGGGCCGCTTAAAATCTGTTAAAATATCGCGATGATTCAAAAATTAATGTTATAAATATGTTAAGAACAATGTTTCAAATAAATTTTGAAAAAAATGTATTAAATCATGAATTCAAAGTAGTAGTTAAGCTGCGTCCACATCTAATAAACGTTTAGGGAAACTTAGTTAGTTAAACGTTTGTAAAACATCTAAAAATGTTACTTGAAATGAGAAAGAGTGTATAAGGGTTATCAGCTACATCCTTTAAGTTTAATCAAGGTAATCGTTAATTTATTTTGAAAATACGATAAACATTATAATTTAAAAATATTAGTATTGGATATAAATAAAAAAATTATAATAATAAATAAATAAACTTTTTTTAATTAAATATCTGCGTTTATTAATGATACATAAGACAACACAAAATTAAAATTATATAATAATCGTTTTTATATTTTGATATAAAACGAACAGTTAATTTTAAAATCTCGTGAGAATCTAAATCATATGATTTTGGTGTTTCATAAAAATAATAATACTTAGTAGTTGTCATAGACACTTTCAAAAAATCAAATAATTTCTTTCGTGGTTACCGCTGGAGACAGTTGTTGATACCTCGTAATATAGGTAGTTTCAATTCCGTATTTTTTGACGTCGACTTAATTCGTTTTTTGCTCCGTGTTACGAATAAATTGTGTAATTTATTAATTTTAATTATACATACAGCATATCTTATTGTACATATATTTAATTTATTTACAAAGGTAAATTCAAAGAAGATGAACAACATGGAAGCAAGCTGTATCTGCATCGTGATCGGCCATCTGAAAGTGAAGAAGTTGATGTACACAACGAAGAAATGTTCGCTGTGTGAAAAGAAATGTCTCTTTAGAATCAGAAAAATGGTTAAATGTCTTGGTAAGCTATAAATGTATAACTAGAGACAAGATTTTGATATAAAATAAAACATTTCTAAAAAATACAATTTCATCATCAAAATCCTCATTGTGTTATTGGTGTACTTACTGGGTTAAGCATTATACTGTATCCTAACAAAGTTTGAAATTTTCATGCTTGACAGCGTGCAAGCGTGTGATGCACAAAAAATGTCTTGCGATGGCCATAAATCGGTTTGTGCCCTCAACGTCCGGTGATGCTAAGGTCGATCAAAGGTTTAGTAAAGATATGACGGCCTTGGCCATTCTGCACCAAAGCCGCAAAACGGTCTTGTGTACTGCAGTAAATGAAGCACAAAATGCAGGCGACTGCGGATTAGATTCAGTTTTAAAGACCGAATTATCATGGCTGTGGAACAATGAAAATTCGGCAGTATTTAGGATGAAAGTTGAATTGAAGTTTCGGGAAAAGTATTATCTAGAGTATTTCAAGCTAGACGTCAAAAAGAAACTGTGGAATGACGTGTTGATGGACTTGATGCCGAAAGAAGAAACAATGGGACTAAGACGTGATAGTAGCGGCGGTGATCATGCCAGAAAATGAAATAAGCATACGAAAGAAAGCTTATATAAGTTATTTTACCTAGTCAATTAAGAAGCCGGTTGATGTAAAACTAATTGAACATATGTAAGTACACCCAAATAATATTCATACAATTAAAAAAAAAAAAAAAAAATATATCTTATCTATGGGCATGTAGTGTTCCCAAGTGACCACCCTCTATAGAACTGATTACTAATACGTTCTTCTAGAGACTATACATGTTTTTATGAAAAAGATTGGACTGTTGTGACTTTGGTCACCGCGACCGACGACACTACTGCTCTGAGTGTAGTACCGGGCGACATGTCATGACGACCATAAACGGATATATCATATGGTTATAAGTTATCACTTGAGTGATCGGATGAGAACTGATGCATTCGTCGAAATATGGTCGTTGGCATTAAATTTGTACATTTAAGAATAATCTAAAAAAAAATTGCCTTTACACAGATCGACCGTGGTCGAATGAATGTCACTGTGAGGAAAAATCGAAAGCAAATTTAACGTGTTAACTCATTTTCGACTTTGTCACATGGATAAATGGTTCGATTCGATTAAAGTCGAAAATCAGTTTATATTTGGTCGATTTTAACAATTTAGCCGTTGTCACATGGCCAAAATTGATCATATAAGCTATTAGGCCATCAATTTATTTATAGATAATGCTATTTCAGGGTTTAATCTTGCTATCACTGATTTTCACATGTCGGTATTTTCCAAGAGAAAACTTTTCTAGATGATAAAAAACTTATCATTGTCTATTCTTAAATGACTGAAGAATAATTTTGGATAATTTTTATATATTATAATGCATCAAAAATGTTCCTATGTAAAATTCATTGACAAGTCCATAAATTAATTTTTTTGTGTTTTTAATTTTTTAATTTTAACAATTCTTCACATTATTTAAATATTAATAAATATTATAAAAATGTAATAAATGTGTGTTAGTTAAAATAAAAAATAAAATAAAATTCATTTATGGACTTTCCAATGAATTTTACTAATTATTATTTTAGGCTCATTTTCATACATTTTCATTTTCATTTTCTTATTCATAATCTATAGATTTCTGTAGAAGATTCAAAATCATATTTTAATCATTTAATAGTGAACGATGATACATTTTATATCTTTTAAAAAGAGTTTCTTTTTATAGTTAAAAATAAAATAACAATATGAGAGAAACACTGTCAGCAAGATTGCAGGTAGAGATAGCATTACCTAGGTGCAACTTGATGATTTTGTCTAATTTTTTATATGATTGATTTTCACTATGTGAATCGCAGCTTTAGATTAATTTAAAATGTACTAATTTAATATCAATGACCATACCACATTGAATATACCAGTTCTCGTCCGATCACTGATATTAAGTAACGTCGCACAGTGCCTATTTAAGGAAAATCATGGTCAAAACCGAAAGAAATAAAAATATGTTTATACGATTAATATCGATGGAAATTTAAAGATTACATATCAAAGTATAAATTTCAGTTAGATAAACAAGCTTAATGATGTTACAACTCAACTAATGTATACCCAATCTACTTATCCACCACAAGTGAATACTTCAAATAGTGGTTTATAGTTTGAATGTCAAAACATAATTTTTTTTTTTATAATTGATATTTAATTAGTTAATTATATAAAAAATAAAAGTTATTTGTTAGTAATAAAAGATGGAATCCATCCTAGCTTATTATAATTTAGACATCGAAGAAAATATTAGTGAGTCTAGTACAAATTCTGAATATAGTTGCAGTGCATATAGTAGCAAGTTGTAGTTTATTTGAAAAAAACTTTTTTGTTAATTTTTTTTCTTGTACGTTATCATTCTTATATTAATATAGAAAATAAGTTGAGTATAATAAAAGAATCACTCTGTTTATGTATAACTTGCTCTAAAATAAAATAAAATTTGCAATTTTAATGATGCCATATCACCTTGAGATGTTATTTAGGTTTTGACCAGGATTTTGTTTAAATACGCCACTGTGCATCGGGCGTATTTAGCACTTGAATGGACGATTATTTGAAAACACTGATAAAACGTACCGTTAGCTATTTTTTAATTTTTATTTTTTTTGTTCGCAAAGATATTACAAAAAAAATTAAAAATTTTTGATTTCATTTTGTTTTATACAGAGTGCTGCAGTGAATTGGGAGATCTTAAAATAACTATAAGAAACTAACAAATATGTTTTTAACAAATGTTCTTATTTATCCTGGAAGTATATAAAATAGCAATAAAAAACTGTCATTTGTTATTTAATTTTATTAACAAGATGGCGTTCACTTCGAAGCAAATATTTGTTAAGGCGTCCTTGAAAACTGGTATGACGTTTCTCAAAATTTTCCGTGAGATTTGTGTCACCTTTTCTCGTATTCTTTGTTTAAGGTTATCAAGCGTTGTTTGCTATACTCTACTCTTGATATACCCCAAAAGAAAAAATCATAGGTATTTAAATCAGGCGAACGTGGGGGCGATGGAATATTCCCATTTCGAGAAATCATATCGTTCGGTGATCGTTTCGTGCCTCCCCACGTTTGTTCTCGAAAAAATACGGAATATTTTATGGCCCCAACGTTTGCCTGATTTAACAGCCAGACTTGGGTAAAATACTTTTTAAAAGTATTTAGAATAAATACTCGAATACTTACAAAAAATAGTATTCCGAATATGTATTTAAATACTTAATACAAATTGTATTCCGAATACATTATTTAGAATTTTTCAAAAGTATTCCGAATACTTTTAAAATACTTCTAGTTTTTAATACTATAAAAATTATAGATATCATGAGAAATATTTGAAATTGTAGACTAAATATACGTTAAATTATTGCATTTTTATGTTATATAATTGTTATAGATTATGATTTACAACAATAATAAAAATCTGATAAGAGCTTATATCTACAAGATATGACGAAGAAGTAATAAAATCGTTTAAAAAAAGAGATGATTTAATGGTTTAAAGGTATTCGAAATAATGTATTCAGAATACTCGTTATAAGTATTCAAAATACTTTATTGAATACTTTCAAAAAAAGTATTTAAAAAGTATTTGAAATACTTAAAAAGTATTCTGAATACAGTATTCCGAATATTGTATTGTAACAGGAAATTTTGAGAAACGTCATGACCAGTTTTCAAAGACGCCTTGACGAATGCTTGATTTGAAATGGACGTCATCCTGCGAATATAATTTATAAAAATTAAATAACAAATTAACAGTTTTTGTTTTTTAATGCTATTTTATATACTTCCAGGTTATATCAATACATTTGTTAAAAACATACTGGTTATAATCTCTGATCAAGAACCTCGATTGAAGTATTTTTTGTAGAATATATAAAAGTATAACAGTTTTTCCTAAGTACATAATTCGTGGTGAATATTATTAATTTGTGTTTCAGCCAAAATTTAAGGAAAATTTAATAAAAGTAAATTTAACGCGTCTATAACCAAGCTTTAGCAAAAACGCATTAAATACAATACTTCTCAGAATTTTATCTTTCAAAAAAGTTTGACTAATGATCCAGGAAAGACAGAATGCTTATCATAGTTTTGCAGCATCAACATATTACTGTATCAATTACAGAAACAACAATTTCAGAAATTATGTGGTATACTGAACAGTGTTTTGTTCATGGCAGACGACATTTTGAACAATTTATATTTATAATTAATTAATAACTAAAGAAACTTATAATTTAATGTGAACTAAATTTTAGTTTAAATTGTAGTTATGTATAAATATCTCTATTTAAGAAAAAAAAATGTATCTTGCGAAAGCGCTCGTCTAATAAAGTTAAAAAAAATTCAGAGGTCATATAAATGTATATTTTTATGTTATTACAACAAACTAAAAAAATAATTCAAATTGCAGGTTTCTACACAAAGACACAAAGTCCTCAATTGAGAGTTTTTACACTGTATAGGTACTAAGACATATTTCAACATATTATTATTTTTTTAAGTATATTTATATCACAGGCATTTGTATGGAGAGAGCTGTATGTATCTGAAAACCCCTAAAATGTTGTTAATTAGGTCCTACAATAATCTAAGAGTGAGGTGTTTGTATTTTAACTGGTGTTGATCATTATACGATAATTTGTAGTACCTATTCAAAAAAATAAAGTTTTATTTATTAAATACAGAGTGCGGCAGAGCCGACTGACGAGTTTTGATGGGCTATAAATAACGAACAGAAAACCTTTTTTTTTTTTTTTTTATTTAAACCAGTATTTAATCCTATTTTTTTAAAATTATATTTCCAAAATGGCGGCCGTCAGCATTGATACACTATTGTAGACGATCTCTGAAGCTCTCATTTGATTTTCGGCACATTTCGACTGGTATGGCCTCGACTTTCAGTTATTTAAAATTACAGAACGTTTTTATTTTTACAAAAACTATTTTTTTTTTTTTTAATTTCATATTTTTTCTTCATTATTAATAAAATTGCTGAGTTATGCGTAAAAAACATTCCTTTATAACATCAGTTAGAACACAGTTATTATCAAAAACGATATTTTGGATAATCTGAATATCCATAGTAAATTTTTAAAAATGTTATCCACGATAAAAAAATAGCGCATGACAAAATAATTGACGATTATTAATGATAAGGGTTTTAGTTTCTCAAGGCATTTTTTTAATAACTAAATCAAAAATTTAAAAGATACATACAAGATAATTTCAATAAGTTAAACACTGTTTAGTGCATTTAAGTAGAAACGAGTGAAGATATTTCTAAATTATGTAAAGTGTATATAAAAAAAGTTAGAAATGTTCTTATAAAAATATTACAATATAATGATAATACTTCGAAAAAATAAAAAATGTTAACCCGCTTATTTGCGTGGAATTAATGTTTCAAAACAGTGCATAATATATATTATATAATTTTAATTATTTTATGTATTGAAATTTAAAAAAAAAAATTAATGAATAAGTAATGTATTACAATTAAGAGTGTTCTTCTTCTTCTTCTTCTTCTGCCTCGCCTTCCTCCCAACTATTTGGGGTCGGCCACCCTTGTCCTACACCTCCACTTCACTCGGTCAATCACATCTCCTCTGCACACACCGACAGCCCTCATGTCATTCTCCAAAGTCTCCAACCATCTCTTTTTTGGTCTTCCTCTTCCTCTTTTCGACGTCCATCTTCATAACCACTCTTACTGCATTCGTTTCCTCTCGCCTCATAACATGCACAAACCCTTAAATTACAATTAAGAGTATAAATAACCAAATATATTATGCAATAATATAACATATCCTCATGATATTGTATGACGTAGTAGGTATTCTGTTGTAAGACAAACTTATTATTATTATTGTTTCAGATTTCAATATAAATTTCAATATAAATCTTGCTTTGAATAATATTCTTTATCGATTTACATGTATCAATACTTTTTGATTGTAAATTTGACACTAATTATTGTAATTTAATTAATATTTTATTATTCAAAGATTTTTTCCGGTAATTTTTTGTCTTTTAATAATATTTTCATTTTTTTAAATTTGTTTAACAATTAACATGTACGAGAAGTACTATAATGATGTAGAATAACAGGGTAAAAGTAGCCACCCATTGAAGGTACTAAAGTACCTTCAATGGGTGGTTACTTTTACTTTTATATAGTGAATAATTATAATTTGTTGGTTCAGAAGATCACGGCACCACATTCGTTTTAAGCGCCTTCTGAGGTCACCATGAGTACTCAGGTTAGATAGTTTTGTATGTTAGCATTAAAACATTCATAATACGATTGGGATATGTTTGAATTGTATTAATGGAATATTTTAATTTGTATAAGTATAACTTTGAAATGCGATATAACAGATGAATCTCACCGATACTGGATGTTACAAAGCTAAACATTTCAGGTGGAAAATTATTTAATGATGATTATTAATTTTTCAAAAAATGAATTAGTAACAAATTTCAAAATAATTAGATATTTGTAGTATTTATTATTATTTTTAAAGTATAAATGTTATATTATGAATAGAATATAAAATTATAAAAAAAATATTATTTAAATTAAAAACATGGCATTTTTTTAAAAAATTTCGGTAGGTAACTATGTACATTATCTTATATTTTTACATTAATAATTATAATTCATTACACTTTAGGATATAAGTTGACTATATACAATACATAAATCAAAAAAATAAAAAAATGTATGAAACGTACTACAATGTAACTATATTAATTTAATTCTCCTTGAACTATTTGAAAATCTTTTGATAACTTCTTTAGTGTCAAAAAAAATTTCAGTGGGGTCTGAACCCTGAACCCCCCCTGGCTACGGACTTGCGAGTGGTTATACATTTAAGTGTTGAATGATAAGTTTTATGTTTCTACAACTATTATGTTTAAGTTAAGATGATGATAAAAATTAAATTAATAAATGCTACGTCTGTTTTCTTTAACTATGCAATGTATATTCTTCTAATTTCATTAAAAATAAATCAAGGAATTCATTGCAATGATAGACGAAAATCAATCATGGAAATAATTTTATTTTATGAATGTTTAAAATTAATATTTAGATAAACAAAACATCAGTTATATTCATTAAACTTGTTTAAAAACAGTTTGAAATTTTCGATATTAAAAACTGGATACACATAACTTAATATTTTACATAATTTGTAAATACTTATAATGTATTAATGTAAGTACTTGTAATGTTACCTAATTAATTATCTTCTAATCAGCATTTATTAGTTTCCTTTTTTTTTTAAAAATTTAAATTATATTTTATAGAAATACTTGTTTTTATACCAAAATTTCTATTTATACATATTTACCTTACCATTATATTTGCCTTACCACTTATACATATTTGGGGCTACAATCGAGGTTTTTGGACAGAGAAAAATTATGCCAGTGGCTCCGATGGCAGTGAAATGTGTGGTTATTTCATTCTGTTTGCACAGCATAATACTGTCGGTTTTTATTACTTTGTATTTATTTACAAAGTATTGTAACATTGAGCATTGGTGACTCGTGTTGAGTTGCAATGATGGAATCGAACTCCATTAAGTGCAATAGAGTATCAAAAAGACGGAGCAAAGGTGATATGCTCCTGTTGATATAGTTGCCCCTACTACCTATTGATCGCATTTACTATTTATTTTCTAAAAATGTATATTCTATATAAAATACTAAAATATGGTTAGTATTTAATATGATACAAATTATAAATCAGAAATATCTTCAACTTATTATCAAATTATTGTTTCATTAGAAGTATCCAATGAACGCAATCAACGCCAAAAATGATTAAAATCTGTATAAGAACTGCAATTAATTTATTGTTTGTAACCCAATAACCGTAACAGTTGTACCTTTCATCAACGAATTATAAATACAAATGTTTTAATGTTCAATCAAATTCTTCAAGTTATATCGACCAAAATATGTAAATTAATTAATTAATCAATATCATCATTTCTGAATAAAACAAAACGATGTGTTACCTGTTTTAATATTTATTGCAATTATTAACGTACCTTAAACCTTAAAGGTAATTAAAAAATCAGATGATGCATAACTGTAATCGATTTATATAGATATATATATATATAAAAAAAATTAAATCGAATATTTTTAATTTTATCATAATGGAATTAATTTTTTTGCGAATAAAAAAAAAAGTAGCGACACGCAGTGTTCCGAAACAGTCGTCCATCTAAGTACTAATTATGCTCAATATCACATTAGTTAGTAACCGAGAACTGATGTATTTAACGTGGTATGGTCATTGACATTAAGTTGGTATACTTTATATTAATCAAAAGCTGCGTTTACATAAAATCGATAGCAAGTTATATTTGTAAAATTATTTTTGACCTAGTCTTACAGCTAAATGATTCGATTCGATTTTAAAAGCAGTTTACTCTTGGTCAATTATAATAATTTGCATACTTAAAATTGAACATGTAAACTGCTAGGTGATCAAATTATACCTAGTTAATGCTATTTATTTTTTTAGCAGTTTTTCTCCATGTTGGTACTTTCTTTTTTAATACACGAAAAAACTATTTATAGAAGATATACAAACTGATGATCGAGTATTTTAAAATTATTAAAGAACGATTTTAAACCTTCTAAAAAATCTCTTTTTAATGATATGAAATGTATCTAAAGCAAACCTTTGTAAAATTTATTGAAAAGTCCATAGAAGATACTTTTGGGTTTTTATTTTTTAATTTCATCAACTCTTCGAGTAAAAGGTCACGAATTGATAAAATAGTTTACGGATGAGATATTTTTAAAAGGCTTATTAATATATTAATTAATGTGAAAAGTTGTTAAAATAAAAATATTATAAACCCAAACATTTTCTTATATGGACTTATAGACTTTACAAAATAATATTTTAGATGCATTATCACATATTTTAATAAAGATTTTGAAGAAGATCAAAAATTACTCTTTAATCATTTAAGAATAGACGATGATAAATTTTTATATCTACTAGAAAAAGTACCTCTTGGAAAATAACGAAATGTAAAAAGCACTTTCAGCAAGATTGAAGTTTGAAATTGCATTAAATCAAATCGAATCATTTAGTTGCAAAACCAAGTCGAAAATAAGTTACAATTTTAAATTTATTATTGATTTTAACGCAAGGCGACGGTCATTCAACCATGCTCGTCTTAGATTTAAATCTAAAATGTACAAATTTAATATATGTCAGCTTTCAACGATTATATCAATTTAATGCACTAGTTCCCGTCTGATTACTGAAGTAATAGCCTGTGTAGTATATCTGTTTATAGACGTCCCCACGTGTCACACGGTACTGCACTCAATGGATAAGTATTGTCGACCGTATCGATCAAAAGTTGCGTATTGTAAAACAGTTCAAATCTTTTTCATATAAACAGATAATGGTAACTTGGAAAACGTACCTTTTGGGTGGGTGGAAACACTGCATGCCATTGGCTTTAATATTTTATTATTAAATAGTATGTATACTATATCGATGTTTACATGTTCAATTATAGTTTTACATCATCAGAATACCTAATACACTAGGTAAAATAACTTTCCTTCGTATGCTTATTTCAGTTTCTGGCATGATCACCGCCACCACTATCACGTCTTAGTCCCTTTGTTTCTTCTTTCGGCATCAAGTCCATCAACACGTCGTTCCACAGTTTCTTTTTGACGTCTAGCTTGAAATACTCTAGATAATACTTTTCCCGTAACCTCAACTCAACTTTCATCCTAAACACTGCCGAATTTTCATTGTTCCACAGCCATGATAATTCGGTCTTCAACACGGCATCTAGTCCGCGGTTGCCTGCATTCTCTACTTCATTTTCTGCAGTACCAACGACCGTTTTGTGTCTTAGTTGCAGAATGTCCAAGGCCGTGATATCTTTACTGAACCGTTGATCGACCTTAGCATCAACGGACGTTGAGGGCACAAACCGATTTTTGGCCATCGCAAAACATTTTTTGTGCATCACACGCTTGCACGCTGTCAAGCATGAAAATTTCAAACTTTGTTAGGATACAGTATAATGCTTAACCCAGCAAGCACGCTAATAACACATTGAGGATTTTGATGATGAAATTGTATTTTTTAGAAATGTTTGTTTTTATAACAAAATCTAGTCTCTAATTATACATGTATGACTTACCAAAGCATTTAACCATTTTCCTGATTCTAAAGAGACATTTCTTCTCACACAGCGAACATTTCTTCGTCGTGTACATCAACTCCTTGACTTTCAGGTGGCCGATCACGATGCAGATACAGCTTGCTTTCATATTGTTCATCTTCTTTGAATTTACCTTTGTAAATAAATTAAATATATGTACAATAAGATATGCTGTACGTATAATTGAAATTAATAAATTACACAATTTATTCGTAACACGGAGCAAAAAACGAATCAAGTCGATGTCAAAAAATACGGAATTGAAACTACCTATATTACGAGGTATCAACAACTGTCTCCAGCGGTAACCACGAAAGAAATTATTTGATTTTTTAAAAGTGTCTATGACAACTACTAATTATTATTATTATTATAAAACGCCAAAGTCACATGATTTAGATTCTCGCGGGATTTTGAAATTTAATTGTTTAATTTTAAAATAAAAAAAAATTGGTTCATTTGACAAACAAATTTCACATTATTATTACTTTTCTTTATTTATCTTTGGTAAAAATATTTTTAAATTATAATTTTATCATCTCTTCGTAGTAAATAAAAGAATCTAAAAACCTTAGAGAAATAATAATAAAAAAAAAAAAAATAAGAAATAATTGGTTTTTTATTAGGAAAAATCACTTGAGAATTATGGTGTTCATACATTTTTGGTTTGAAAATACATAGAAAATATATACGTATATTAAAAGGAAATAAATAAATAATTTTAATATTGCATTTTCAAATTGTTCCACTTGTACGGGAACGTGTGGAACGTGAAAGTTTTGAAAACCGGACGGGTTCTGGTCGAGATGGGGGACGTCCAAGCGGCCATAAGATGCGTGCGACACTTGCACTTGCTTTCGCTGCACAACACGTTCGAAATGAAAGTCTAGTGAACAGAGAATAACTGATTACCTTTAAACAATAAAACCGTACCGGAATATTTAGGCGCTATAAAACGGTAATAATTTTCATGACGGGCACCACGGATATATTTCAGCTATACCGATATTACCGATATCAGGTCGTTCGACGACACCAGGAAGTGGTATACACTGACGGTCGGTACTCCCGTTCGTAGAGATATGAGTTTGTATAATACAGTGGTATAAAACTGTATTATACAAGGTATTATACACATACAATTATTTTATACAGACGGTATAAGAAAAAAGAATTAAGGCGTTATTTTTAATTACTACTACGCTTAAAAATATTTAGATATAAAATTATAATTTATTAATTATTATCATATCATGTGTTCCCAATGAGTAGGGAAAGTACTTATTCTAAAAATATTCATTAAAATTATTAAATTAAATCTTGACTTATATGTTTTCTGACCTTCTAGTCATTTTTTAAATTATTCCTTTTTTAAATGATTCGTATTTCATAATTAATAATAGGTTTATAACCTCTGTTATATTTCCAATAATTTCAGGTACTGGAAGGTTCAATACGGTATAATACAGGTATAATACCGGTATTATGTGGTATTATACAACAAAAAAAATAAAATACGGTATTTTAACATCTCTACCCGTTCGGATAGAATATCGGTGGAGTAGTTTGAATATAATCGGCCAAGGAAAAAAATCGAAGCGGAACGTGAGCCGTAGTCAATTGTTAAACGTAGAATAATAATAACTCTTCGAATATGATTGCGTTGCAGATAACCAAAACTTCCTCTTTATCTTCTTGTTCCCAACAAATTCTACGTTCCTTTTGCACACCGTTCAACTTAGGCACCGAAACAGTTCAAAAGAAGGCGATAGCGGAAAAAGTGCGGTTCACTACAGTCATCCGTTGGCCGTCGTTCGCACCGGCTCTTTTCGATTTGGTCGGAAAACTTTTATTAGCAGCGATCGTTTCTTTCTTTCTTCTGTACAGAGCACCCGAGGTCCAGCCCTCCGGTTCAGCTATTTTTTCGTCGGGTCTGGTTAAACCGAAGAGTATCGACTTGGCAGCCGAGACGGTATCGTGTTTGAATCCCACGACGTTCGGCCCGTTAGGTATGCTACTACTGCAGCACTGCAATATTATCGTTATATAATTTATGAGAAATGCGGTTGTATGGCATTATCGAAAACAGTCACTTCACAATAAGTTTTTTGATGTTGTGTTTACATTTGTTATGTTACTTGGTACAAATACTGTGTTTGAATGAAAGTATATTTTTGTAATCAACATGCAGTACAGGATTTCGCACTTTCATGTCAATCGTTCACTCCGATTAATTCTTAAAATCATTTTTATTTCTGCAGTTGCTGGAAATGTCGCCGAAGAATCGATCGATGGTCATCCATACGTCGAGTCCAGACCCTATAGCAGTACGTTGCAAAGCGTGCATCGGAATCAATGGCCTAACGACCGGGATGACATAGACGATAAGCACGATGCTTTAGTATTCTGCACTGAACTGTATTCGGACTGCAGGTCGTTCGCGTAGATAGTGTATAGCTTCCGGTGTACGCGTGTGAAGTTAGAAAGGACACTGTTACTTCGATGGTCTCTAAAAAAAAAAGAGCTCAAAAAAATCATTTTAAAATTAAAATATCAGTAATGAAAGGTGATATAAGCATTCGGTGAAAATTTCAATTGCTTAAAAATTTTTTTCTTTCATTTACGATAAAAATAAAAATTATATTTTGTCAAAACTCGGTACATCGTAAATTATGTTGTGATTTTTATAACTTTCTATCAGTTTTACGCATACCTTTCCATATTTTCTCAAAATATTATGATGGAGCTTCGACATGGAATACGTATCAAATATTTAGATAATATTAGTTTATGTTATTAGATAACATTATATAGATTAGATACCTAGTATATAGAATATTCTTGGAAGTTGGTATAACATCGTACATTTTAGATTCTAACGGAGTGATGGAATCTATTGGTCTTACAATGATGTGTGTTTTTTTTTATTTTTATTTTTTTTTTTATTTTTTTATTTTTATTTTTTTTTTTATTTTTTTTATTTTTATTTTTTTTTTTATTTTTTTTATTTTTGTGTCTGACGACACCTTTTTTGGCAGTAAAAATGCTTCGATTTGCTTAAGCAGCAACTTTTCTGAAAGGAAAGTGAATGTAGATAAAATGTGTAAAAATCACGATAATTTGCAAGTTATTTTGTAGTTAAAATTCATAAAATTTTTTCTGTTCATACTTAAGGCTTAAAATTTTAACAATAGGTTATCTATAAGCTACTCTTCAAAAATCTTTAAAAAAATTTGTACCAGACTTAGAGGAAAAAATTGTATGACTGTTTGAAATTTAAATATTTACGAAATTGCATAAAATAGCGATTTATTCTCAAACGATTTTAAATATTTGTTATAATTCAAAAAGTATAAGTCGTAGATTTTTGAAATTTTTACCAGCTGTTAAGATTGGCATTTCCTTTATGACATATTTTTTTCAAAATATTATATTGATTATATTGATTTTCAAGCCACTTATAGGCATTTAAAATATTCGATTTTTTTACATTTTTTTTAATATCGGTGATAATTTAATAGAAGATTCCACAGAAGTAGTTCTTATTGTCATTCAAAAATTATTAAAATCCATAGGCACAATTTTTTTTTATAAGCGTTTGAACAGCGAATATTAACATAAAATTACATGTAAAATATAATATAATGTATAATATTCTAGACTGACAAACTATGTCGCTGTATGCAACTGCCAACCCATCCTTATTGAAAAATATATTTATCGTTTCAAAATAAAATATACTTTTTACAATATTTATAAATAACAATGTATTATATCCTAGACAAACATATTAAATCCGTTCAGAATCGTTATTCGTATACAATGATATCTATCATTGCATTCAAATTTAACAAATCCATTGTAATAATGACGTATCCTATAAACGAGGTGCACTCCACCCCCAACTGTACAGCAGAGTAAGGCCCATCCGGTTCTTTTTTTTTTTTTTTTGTCTCTATAGCGAAAAGTTCATTTTTTTCGAAGACGGTTCCGTTTCGGTTCGAAAATACTGCCTACGGATGGTGGGACGCGTTTAATTTGTTAAGCCATAGGTATTCACTGTGCCGAATCCACAAATCATGTTACCCGTACCGGTTATCAACGTAATAAAAGCGCCCTTAACAATTACCAATAAATAATTCATCTAAAAATGAGCCGAAATTTCGTACTTTCCATATTATGGAAATGTTTATTTCTGAAAAACAAAAAAACTTACAACTGATGTTAGGTTTAAACTTAAACTTATATCATATGATAACTACATGCATGAAGAGGTTAATTCTATAAATCATTTATTACAAATAAACCAAACTTAAACATTTTTTAATTTTTTTTTTTTTTTTTTTTTTAAGTAAATTTGTTTATAAGTTAATAATTTTAAGTAAAATCTAAATCTTAATAATCATCTCGTACCGCTTATTCGGAATTTTTTGTTATGCATCTTCGGAACTGGGCTGTTGCGATGGTGTCGATACTATTTCGATGTTCTTCACGGGGTTATTGACTGACCCAATTTTATCGTCGTCTACTTCGCAAAAATGCCATCGTCGATTTGATTTATTAACATGTCGTATCATAAAAACGTCAACGTGAATGAATAAATTGCAATATTAATGTAGACGATTGCGACGCAGTCCAATACAATATTGTAATACGTTTTCACGCGGTTCGTACGGGTACGCAGGGACTAACGCAGGAGGAAGATTTTGGAAGTTTCCCTTCCCCCTGAAATCGGTTTATTCGTTTCCACTGCCCTTACGTGCATATACCGTGATTGGCATTTGCCGTCGATATAGGGAACGATATTCGATTTGTGTTGTGTTCAGCGGCGGGTGTATTAAAAACCGAAATCGAACACGCGAGTTCGGTCGGTAGAATAAAGAAAAAAATCGTTCGGGCGTTGTCTTTTCCTATATAATTATATACTCGTAAACAAAGGCGGCACGTGGAGCATTGGGACGAATACTGCCACTGTATTTAACGTGTAATAAACATTATTTATTGTTGTCGCGTTGTATAATTTATTACGAGTTTGGACCCATATCGACAAAACACGCGTGT
This sequence comes from Sipha maydis, assembly GCA_034509805.1. Classification (NCBI taxonomy): domain Eukaryota; kingdom Metazoa; phylum Arthropoda; class Insecta; order Hemiptera; family Aphididae; genus Sipha; species Sipha maydis. The sequence goes on along the minus strand of JASXSY010001622.1, from coordinate 105,323 downwards.
TTCTGTTCGTTCAGTACAAGCTCGAACGAAACGCAACACAATAATAACTATCCTTATCATTGTCGTATAGATGTGTTTCAAATTTGATACAGTGTACCGTTTTGCTTGATTTTCCGTATTCAAATCGTACAGGAACAACTGTTCTGATATATCATGTCCAAAACTTCCACGTGTAATATACTAAATTTAAACTATATACAAATCTATTCACTAAACGAAATTGAATGTTTCCAATGTGAAATTTTTTCACGACAATTTTTACATTACTACATGCACAGCGTATTTTTCATTTATGTGCGCGACAAAACAGGATATGTACTGTTGAAGGCCTTGACATGTCAACTACAAACGATATTTTTAACATAACAAGTTGGTATACTTTTGTTTCGGAACGCTATTAATATACTTGCAAGCTGTCTTGAAGTATTTATTAGACAGAAAATAAAAACGGAATACACAATGTAAATTAATTCATTTAAAAAGTACACCAATAAAGCATGCGACTACTGTAAGCACGCAGTAGATATGTGGTAAATGTCATGTCTCTGACACAATCTATGTATATGTATGATTTTAGTGGTGAATGGGTATTAATTATAGTGCATATGTGTATTTTAGTTATTCATCTAGACTCCGGGCTTATTGAATTTTAATTCAACGTAAGCACTACTTGTACGAATTCATAAACGTGTAGAGAATCATTATTCTTAATTCATCTTCGCTAAACACGCATTTGTACGTCAACAATATTGAGAGAGGAAAACAGGAAATAATTAATTAGTTTAAGTTGTCGTCAAAGTCTTTTTACTATTGAAGTCATGTCATGAGATATAAATCCCGAGTGATTTCGACTTTGTTTTATACACAAATGGCGCGCGTATGTTGAATTTATATGAATATATTATTTTTTTTTCGTAACGGAAACATTATTATTGATGATTCGGGCTGCGGTGGAATATATTTAATTTATACATCAGATACCGCTTTCAAAATGTGACGGGATAACGTGTGAGTAATAATACTGAAATATATTATATCTGCGTTTCGCGATCATTACTGGGTTCGGCGCACTAGGGCCGACGCAAGGGTTGTGCAGGAAGAATGACCGCACAGTCTCGCGCTTAATGTGACTGCTAAGGGTCTCACGCTTTTTCGTTGATAGGAATTACATTTTTATTTGATATAAACCGATATGATTACTACATAACGTTATTTTTTTCGATCAAGCCGCTGTATGTGTAAGACTATATGTATAAAAGTTTGTAATTGTAAAATTCTCTCCTATGGCTACTACAGTAATTTCTGATACAGATTGCGTACTCTTAAATTTTAAGATGAAGATACCTAGTATGGTTACAACTTTTGGTATTCCAACTATATTGGTGGAAGGGCCTCGCTTTTATAAATTACCCAGGGTATCGTAAATCATAGTGCCGGCACATTAGTGTGTGCATACGTAAAAGCTGCTGGACGACAGACGCGTACACAAGGGAAGATTTTAGGGGTTCAGTCACCCCTCCCTGAAATAAGGAAAATTATTAGATTTGTTTTTCAGAGTAAAAGTGGTTTATAGATAATATAAGTATAAAAATATATAACCTAAAACCCCTAAAATAAATTTTAATTGCCTGCAGGACAACACCTATACACGTCATGGAGTCTTGAGTTGTTTATATTATTATTATTATTATTATTATTTTGAGTTTTCAGACACCCAAATCCCCCAAGTACCTGTTTTATTTGTCTCACGTCGTTCGGATTACGACCGCGAATCGAAACATAATTTTCGTTCAACACACATGTAATGAATATACTCGTATTTGAACTATGTAGTAAACTCGTATGTCAATTACATGTAATTGATATACTTGTATAAATACAAGTGTATAGTATGGTAAATAGACGACAAACCATTGTCATCACTCGTCCGCTAGGGTTTAAATCTCGGGGAGTATTTATTCCGTATGATAATAATATGTATATATATATAGTTACTATGATTATTATTATTATTATTATATAGCAGTGTAAACGAGGACATTGAGGGTTTCTCTATGGACAAAGTTGGTCAATGTACAGAGTGGAGAAGGACAAGGTACAGAGGAAGGGAGAGAGATAGAGGGAGTAGGATTACAGGGAAAAGGTATACACTATAGCAACTCGATGTAATAATAATAATAATAATTTGAATTCCGAATGGTGAGGACGATGAGAGACGCGGGGACGGACAGTGCGTCGTTGTGCGTGCGTGGAGGGATTTATACGCGATATTGATCTGACGGTGTTTCCGACTCACTTTCCCGTCGCGTGCTCATCATCTTTGTGCTTCTGATCCCTGCAGGATAACATCGTAGATCCAAATTTATCAGGACATAAGCATATATAAACAGTCACACAAACACAAACGTGGTTTTCCGATCACCGTAGATAAAAAAAACGTATCGAACAGGTGTCCACGAACAGGCACGTTACCGTACACATGAGTCAAATAGTAAGGGCGTGAATGAAACGAGAAGGAACCTTAGATACATGACATTGGTATGATTCATATATGTAGACAAGATTTTACTATAAGAATAGTGCAAGACGCAGTTTTATACGTAATCGGAATAGTTGTGTGCATAGGTATTTAAAAATCGGTTTATAAGTTGTATAGATAATGGTTTTAATTGAGGCGTATTCCGTATAATTATTTATGGTACTGATATTTATTTACTATTTCACTTGATTAATAAATCAATACTTTGTGGAGATATTTAAAAATAAAAATATATACCTGTACCTAGAGATGTTAAAATACGGTATTTTATTATTTTTTTAGTTTAATGTATTATATCGGTACTTTACCAGTTTTTTATCGTGTATTATAAAATCATTGTAAATTTTAAAATATGAACCATTTTTAAATTAATTTTTAATTGAAAAAAATAGCTAAAAGGTCAAAAAATATTTAAAAAAAATACAAAATTCAAGTACCGTTTCATACAAATATTTTAGACCAAATTCACCAAATTAATATTTAGTGGCTAGAAATAATTTAAATTTAAAATATTTTAATTACAATTTCATAGTAAATTACGATACATTCTTAAACTGTCAAATACATTTTCTTAATAAATTTCGAAATAAATCAGGATTTGAGTAACAGAAGCTGTGCATAAAAATTATTTTACTGTGGAATTACAAGAAACTGGCTTTGATTCGTTTGATGATGGGGGAACCGTAATATTTTTCATAAGACAATATTTTTGAAAAACGTAAGCCTATGTTTGACGTACAAGAGTTCAAGATAAATTCACAGATGAGAAAAATACTACAGACTAATTTTAGAATTTTTTGTATAATTTATTTTAGAGTACCAACATTTTAGACCGTCAGTGATGCGCGGAAATTTAATAAAATTCTATGTGCACTCCCTAACTCTATAATAATATCAAAGAATAACAATCTCGTCGAGTTGCTCGCGTAACTGTACTATGAGTGGTATTTTTTTCAGCCGGTACGTGCAAACGTTCAATATTTCTACGCAGTACTGGGACGTCAAAAACGGTAGAAAATCGTAGACACTGGAGTAACGCGGGTATAATGCAATAATCGTGTATCATGTTACTATCGATTACTGGTCGGACGGGTAGTAAAGTCACACACGTCAGTATCGCGAGTCGTGATTTTCCGCAGGAACGGTCTAAACAACAACGTGAACCGACTGAACGACAGCTCTTGTCAGTTTTAAGCTCACTTCCAGCTCCAACGGCGTGAAGGGATTACATTGAAATTTGTTACATTTGGCTACACGCATTGATGACGCGATAGATTGCAGTACACACTAACGCATGTAGCATACACGAACAAGGCGATAATATCTGGATCGGAGCGAATACCGAAATCCGAATAGGAACTATTTCTAAAAATCCTAGGACTGTCTAGAACATCGGTTCCCAAAATTATCACATGCTGGTGTTCGTTTTGAAACCAATTTTAGTCAACGCAATACTTTACAGTGAATACCAATACAAATGAGAAAGTTGCTAACTGGAAATTACTTAACAAATCGATTGAGATATTTGTTTATTCAATCTGTAAATATATATATATATTTCACACCAAGCATGAGTGACGTGAGAGCAGTGTTAAAATTGCTCTTTGATGGAACAATAAATCTAATGATGGAACTTAATGATAGAGGACAGTTTTTAATGATTTAAATCGTCTTGCACCATTTGCGTTTAAAACTCCTTCTGGGATCACCTGGGATATTGAGAACATATAAGTTGAAGAAATAATTTTGATGGTTGAATCGTTTATAGAGTTATACCTACTTGTTTTACTATATTAACGGATATATCATTAAGAAATGTACCGTTTGATATACATAAATGAATTATTGTATTTTGACGGTAGCATTTAGATTGGAACGTTTGAATTTTATTTGTATTTGAAAGCTTGGCTGAATCCCAAAGTTGTATACTATATAAGTTTCAAGAAGAGTTTATTTTTTTATTTTTTTACTGTTGCGTTTAGAAATTAGAAGGATTCACATGGTTGTCGAAATACGTTGTTACGAGTAATTCGCAATAATAATTGGTACGAACGTGGTGAACTCAGATCAGTCATCGATCCCGATAGTAACCTAAATAGCAAATATTTTGTGTGAGAGGGACGGGTCGAATATTGAGGGTTATGGTTGGGAGTTTATTGGTTTTAGATTGAAAGTTCAATGAGTGGGTTCTGATTAAGTTATCTTAATTTCCCATTCTTTGTACCGAGGTTGTAATAGCTATTACCTAGGTTTAAGTGTGATTAAATTATGTTTAAGGTTCTGAGTGTAGAGCAATATAATATCGTCTGATAATCAAAAAAAAATCATCGAATCAACCGTACAGTCTAAGGCAGTCGAATTAAAAATTTTATTTTGCTTGTATCATACTAGTAACTTTATACATAGATTAGCAATATTTTTAATCACTGGCGTCCTAAGTCAAATTCATAACTTCTATAAGGAATCGATTTGGATTTTACTTAAAAACTAAACCGTATATGAATATACGTGTGTTTGTTTTTGTGCAGTTTAATTTTGAATTACTATCGTGAACTGTAAAAGTGATTTCCGTCGAAGTACAGTTTTCGTGAACAACCACTTATTTTTTTTTCTCACTGTACACGTACGGTTATCTTGAATTTTGTTGTGTAACCTCGTAAATCGTTCTTACGTACCTCGACTATAATGAGCGATGAGGATTTGCTCAATGTTAATAAAAGTCGTAGTACGTCTCAAACTGTTTACCATTCTCCGTGTCTAAACAAAAAGACCACAAACGTCTGTTGTCATTTTCTTCAGAATCATCTACAACTCCAACTCATTCGGACAAAAAACGGAGTTTTTGCTCACCTAATCAATTTACCGTGGCTATCAATTAACCGAGGCTTCCATGTCAAAATATCTCCGGTAATGATATCTAGGTCAAACAGATAGCTCTTATCGAGATTGATTTCGGTGATGAACGCGTCGTAAACGTTTAAAGAAATTGATCGTTCTCTACCTCTTTTTTTCTTAGACCTGGTTATTATTAATTACTAATTACTATATTCACGATTTTCGCCGCATCAAGTGTGGGGAGAACCATTTTCCAGAAGACTGTTCCAAAGATAGAAATAGTACTGCCAAATGGCTGCCCAATATTCAAATCTGTTATCAAATGTCATAAAAATATTTACTTTAACACTTTTAAATCAAAGGTAAAACCCATTATCGATCTTTCTAATTTTCTACCTCTCTCGATCTCATCTAACTTCAATACTAGTATAACTCCTAGCTCTATTATAATTAAAAAAAAAAAGTATAAAAATAACAAAACAGACAATTATTATTTGAACTTTAATGCTTATGAACAAAAATTGTGACTAACAATTTTTGATTTTTTTTTTTTACTACCATAAATAAAACTTATAATTAGAGTAGAGGACTTGTAGCTCTAAAAATATAAGCATTTATCCACTTAAAAACCCCATAATATGCACTTAACAAAGCATATTTTAACATATAAAGTACGTGGCATTAGTGCCACCCAGTGATAACTGAATGCTACCCAGTGATGGATAATCGTGTCATTAACCAACACATAATTATAAAGACCATCTTGACAGATGATTTTTCCCTCTATGTTCCTCTGGTAGACAATTTTGTTAAAGTGCCACCCATTGAAAATTTCTTAAAATATGCTCTGGCACTTAGAATTTTTTTAGCCTATTTATTTAAAAGTATTAATATAATAAATAGCGTTTAAAAAAAATCAAAATAATCACATAATTTAAATATATTATATACTATAGCCAAATAAACAAAATTAATTTTACTTAATTTTCTTAATTTTCTATAAAAAAACGACGTTAGATCGATATCGCTTCTAGGAAAAATGTGTGCTCGCGGACAGTTAAAAACCATATAATACGACAAAAATTTAAAAAAAAAAAATGTATCCAAACATTTTGACTGTATTGTTTGGAATAAAAATATCACTTTGAAAAAAATCGATTTATGTTAAATATGGCTTAATAAGTATAAAACAGCGTATAAAAGTGTAAAATGCTCTATAAACAAAAAGGACTCAAAATATGCATTTATATGCAAAATAAAATTTCAAAATTAGCTTTATGAAAACATAAAAAGGATTTGTTTCTTACTCCGCTATTTTTGTGACTGTGCAAAACAAATATACAAATTCTTCAAGTCCTCTGCCATATTAATAATAAATCTATTAAAAAAATGTTAAAACATGTTTGGATTTTTTTATGGGCATTTCACAAAATTTCAATCGTCTATAAATAGCTTAAAAAAATTCAAAAGATTTTGAAAATTAAATAATAAATAGATAACGCTAATATAGATATTTGGTGAAAATTTCAAGTATGTGTACACAAAATGTGTATGTATAAATGAAAATGTCACTAAATCTTATTAAAACATGAAGTAGTGCATATTTCATACTTATTTAATGCTTTCTTTAAGTCTCTGGCTCTGATTATTTTGACGAACATTACATAATGTAGGATTATCAATTAGACGAGTCAAAGATAACATAAATTTAATATTTTTTACTATGCGGAATTATTAAAATCTGGCTTATTATAGTTACAATTATTTTTAGTAACTATGACAATAATATAGATACATAAATGTCTTGTTTTATAAAAATAAGTTAAGGCATATTTAAAATTCATATAGACAAAATTGTTTTCCAATTTTTATTTTTTTAAATATAGTGGACATTATGTTATCAGACTTACTAAACTTGGTAGCCGTAATTATGTTGATAGCGATCATAGCTGTCATGATCAGATCAAAAAAACGAGCCAAGATCGGGAACGTTCCACGTACGAATATCTCGCGGAAGAAACGCAGACCGCAGTCCCTAACAAACAGCATCCAGGAATTAACTAATAAGATAGCTGAACTGCGCCATAGCAAAGTAAATCCGTACGTTGGTAAATTGGAACGGTCGACCGAAAGTCTGAAAAAACTTAAAGGGATGCAAACAAAAGTCCAAGTGCTTTACCTGGACGAAAGTCAGCAGTGCAAGAGGGCCATAAATTACTTAGAAGAATCTGACAAGCATGGTGGCAATAAGTAATATACATGACCAACTGTAGCATGTAGATAGTATGTCATTGAGGGAGGGGGCAGGGTCCTATCCCATGAATACGTTCCTTTATGTTTGTAATTTATACTTAATGTTTCGTTATTATACTTTACAGAAGCCATCCACCAGTAATAACCAAAACGTGCCTATCAGTTTCGGACTCCGAAATAAAGAAGGCTCAAAAAATGACATCACAGATATTATACTATCGCCAGAGGAGTTACCAGATGAATAAGAGACTGAAGCAGCGATCGGTGGGGTGTGGAACAAACAGAGCTCCAAATATGGCTCATAAGATGATGAATGATTGGATTGAGTTAAAGATTCAGTCTTTGATCTATAACTTGGACTTAGTCTGGCACTTTATGAAAGACCTGAGCAAAGTTATGTCCAAAATCGATTTGTTCCCTTTGCTGAAGTTATGGTGGGATATCTTATCTCAAGTTTTGGTTATCAACGTCATTTTAGAAAATGACGACTCTATTTTTATAATCGACTCTTTCGTACCACCCGAGTGTGGCTTGGGAGTTCCCGGGGTCGAGGAAGTAGAATATAAGATGAGGCCGTCTACAAAACTATGTTGTTATCCGGTCCGATACAAGAAGCCGCAAGCTCAAGAAAAAGTACAAGTCCAGACACAGGTTAAAAGAAAATACCAAACCCAAACTCCAACACAAGTGCAAACAGAAGTTCCGTCAAAGGAACCTTGGCGATGGTCTTTATTTTAATATATATATATATATATATATATATAATGAAACCATACTAACAAAAGAAAAAAACATTCGTTAGCGAAAAGTGAGACGTTTCAAATAATTTTTGCTCAGTTAGTTTTAATGCATTTAGTATGAAAATAATGCCTTTTGATAGCAACACTTATGGGAATTTTTTCGATGTTAAAAACATATTTTTTACATTGATACATTGATGTTTATTCGATACATTGATGTTATCAATGTTTTAAAAGTCGATATATCGATATATCGAACATCCATGTTCAAATAATACTGCTCATCCCTACCGCGTAATTAACTACCACTGCTCTATGGTATGCTCATGAACGAGTCATTTCCTTCTGTTATATTAGTATCCTCAACAATTGACGCATTCGATTCAAATAGCTGTTTTGGAATTAACTTTTTACTGGTATTTAGGGTATAAGTAACAATGATTAAGTTGAATTATTGGTAATGTTTTCCTAGAAAAACTATATTTAAAACACATTTTTTATTGTTTTCTTTTTATTTAAAATAAATAAGTAATGAAAAATTGTCTAAAAATGGTGAAAATTACAAACAGTTTAAATTTTTTTTGTGCTATTTATAGACATTTAAAAGTTTTTTTTTCGTAAAATACCAATAAAAAAATATTAATTGGGCGAACATTTTTAAAATTGTAAATGTCGCTCTACACCATGCGCGTTTCGTGTTTCGTGTTTTTCGTTTTGTGATGTTTCGCATTTCGCATTTCACAGTATTCTGTAATGTTTTGTGACTACTGTTGTTAAGTTACGTTAAGTTTGTGTAAACATACAGATGGTTCGTTGTAGTTCGATCCCACAAACATCGGAACTTTTTAAATTCATCGATAAATGATAACACTAGTTCATCACTCCACTCGGACGCCATGATGAATACTCAATACTAAATTAAATAGGAAAATAAATGTTATTCAACACGATATCATGATCATGTCGATGATGATGTGGGGTGACATACATTTACTATCCGATTTCATTCATCCAAAAATAATATTGTATTATTCGCGAAAACACGCTCGACGCGAAACAACACGAAATTATTTTTTCGTGTCCTTTGACTTTGTAAATTTACCACCTCGGTCGTGAAACACTGCGAATCAGTTTTCACGAAAACATTTTCCGTGAAAAAGTCATTCACACTATTCACGAAAATAATAATATTAATTAATATTAAATACGAAACGCGAAGTACGCATAGTGTGGAGCAACCTTAATACATTGTTCCTTGTATACTGTTTTTATTCGCGTGAAAAATCTTAAAATTCCGTATGCACATACGGACAAAACATATTGTTCACAATATTTATGAACAAGCGTTTGAATTTGAAATTGTGGCAATATTTTATATTATGTGTTATTTATAAACAAGTGTTAAATTATATATTGTTCGACCGCAAAGTATATATCGGTGATAATCGTTGTACCAACTCGCTACAATATTACATAATTATTTATAATATGATAATATGATAAAAAGTTATTGTAGCGAGTTGGTACAACGATTATTACCGATGTATACCTTGTGGTCGAACAATATCGAATTTATCACTTATATATAAAAGACATAAATTATAAAATATTTCCACAATTTAAAATTCAAACAACTGTTCATAAATATTGTGCATACGGAATTTAGAGATTTTTTCACACGAGTAAAAACAGTATACAAGGTACATTGTATTACAATTTTAAAAATGTTCGTCTAACCATTATTTTTTTATTGGCATTTTACGAAAAAAAAATTCTAAAAAAAAAAAATCTAAAACTTTTTGTAATTTATACTATCTTTAGACAATTTTTCAATATCACCTATTTATTGTAAATAAGAAATAACAAAAATGAGTTCTGAATAAAATTTTTAACATTTCTATCATCGAAAAAAATTACCATAAGTGTTGCCATCTGTTGATTAACAAAAAAAGGTTTTTGCATTATCTTCCCATTGTCCGAAGATTAACGAAACATATTATGGCTTCATGTTGTGTCCATTTCGTTAACACACATCTTTTTTTTTAACATTTTCATCCGAGTTATAAATAAATAGCAAATTTTACTTAACAAGTAGACCTATTAAATATATTTTCAATGTATGAAACATTTATATGTACACTTAAAATAATTTCTTAATAATATAAACTGTACTTTTTAATTACTTGTATTTGTACACTATTTTTAATTTTTATTAATTAAAGATTTATAATGAATATGGAACAAAAAAAACTGGTAATTTAAAATTTTCTTGTGATAATATTACATACAATTATAAAAATATGACACAATTTGTATATTTTTAAAATATATTAAACACGAACAAGAAACTACTCGTACACATACGAATAACATAATTTTAAATATCCAAAAATATAATTACAATTATGAATTTAAATCGTGAGGCAACAATATTAAACGTACTATTGGTATTCTATACTTTTTTTTGAAATTATTATTCATTAAATATTAGAGTAAGACTCTAAGCTGTTATAGATTTAAATTTACTATTAAGTGTTAGAATTGAATAAATGCTCGTTGTAGTAATGAAATATGACGTTTTCGAAATATTGCCTATTATTTATAATTTTTTTTACCAGAAAAGCAGTTAAGTGGTCAACTTTAGAATAAACATGTAAATGCATAAAATAACTTGCCTCACCTGACGAGTCACTACTGTTTGAATGTACATTTCATGATCTGGAATATACTAAAGAAATCAGAAAAGGATTCTTTTGTACTTTTATTTTTATTTGTAAGATATGTGGCTAAAAGGAAATTATTTTTAGTGAAAATCCTTCCAACAGTGTAATACATTTAAATTTGGCTGTTGTTTCTATTGTCGTTAACACTGGTCAAGAGAACAATCAGTTTGAGGAATTTTCTGCTACTTTAAATATTTCAAACAGGAAGTACTAGGAAACTAATACAAGTGTATTTAACCACACACATAAAATGGCATTGGAAGGTATGATAGCAGCTGTTAAAAAAGAAGGAAAATTACTAATTTAAAGGGGTGATGTAGACTACGTTGGCTGTCCTAAAATATCACTTAGAGCTGATGGTGCTTGGAGCAAGAACCAATTATCATGTGCTGTTAGGCATTGTACCTAATATTTATTGCTATAATGTATTATGAAACGATTTAATATGATAATTTTAATATTTATCGAAACGAAATAATTTAAATATAATGGTGTTTGTAAATAGGCTTGTATTGTTGGAGCAGTGATTAAAAAAGTACTTTTTATTGGTGTTAGAAATAAATTTTGTTGTGTTTGTTATTCGGTCAAAAAACATTGAAAAGAGCCAACGTATCATAATTTTTTCAAAAATTGGAATGGACCTTCCACTGCTATGGACGCTGATTTAATTATGAATGGGTTTATATATAGCTTAAAAATGCATGATACTCTAAGTTAATCGATAATAAAATACGGATACTATTGTCTGTTTAAAAAAATTCGTATAATAAACGACTAATCACTTATTTTTATCCAAGATGATAATTTTTAACAATAAATTTAAGTATAATAAAACAATAATATAATACTATATCCTATATTCTATGCTGTAGAAAGTACTCGATTGGGTCGATTTATAAATTGCACTATTAGATATTGGGCTAAGGGTATATTTTATTTATCTAAATTATTTAGGAGATGGAGATAGTAGCGTCCATAGGCGCCGAATTTAAGATTTTAGCACGGAAACAAATACCCAAAAGCAAAATATTATTATTACGTTTTACTTTAATTTTATAATTGAAGTGGGGAGTGACGTCCTATTTAAAATCAAAGTATGGGGGCGATTGCCTTCGTTGCCCCCTTGAAGTCGGCGCCTACGATTGATAGGATATTTTTTACTAGGAAATAACATTATGACATACACAAAATAATTTTTTTTTTTTTTAATACAAGTATACAATATAGCATTATCATATTTTACTCTAGCACTTAGATGTACAGCTCGTCGTTTAATTTTACTTGACATGGGATGTGTTTATTGAGTTCTACAAGGTTATTTTATAAGTAATTATTGGTCCTTTGATACGAACGAAAGTCGAAGGCCACTCGTTATTATTATTATGTCACAGGCCCTTTGTGACGTAAATATTCCACACACACAACCCAATCGTATCATATGGAAACCGTTAATATAAAAATTTTAAACAATGATTTAAAATGTATTTAATACCTGTAAAGATATTTTAGAATGTTGAATCCTTCAACATGATTTTATTAATTCCAATAAAAATCGGACATAAGTGTATATTATTCATATTATAACTCATTACGTTGCGTTTTATACGCTGAATAATAAAACCGTTGACTTTGACATTTTCAATAAATAAATAATGAACAAAACGTTAAAATGCTGTTGAACTGTATAGCCGCAAACGTTGAATAGTTTTAGTTTTTAAATGAATAATGCAATTCAGGCTTATTGTATACAACCCAGATAATACGATATATATATATACTCACATTTGAACACAAGAGTGAATGTATGATTGTCATCAGATGTATCTGATCAAAGATCAAAACAATTATGACTAGGAGTAATCTTGATCGCAAAGAGCAATGAAGACTCAGAACAAGCGAAATTGACACATTTATAGAAGAGTAACGCAGCGGGTCACTAATATACATATATACTGTTAACACACGTTCTTCTTGAAAGACGGTCGTCATATACATACATTTATTTCTTATTTTTTCCTTATGAACGCTTCTCCTGAGGTTTGCGATTTACACAATGAACAAAAATGATCACTGGCAAAAACGGTAATGAATATTGACTTGAAACTTGTTTTTTTTTTTTTTTTAATATAACGTTGAAATTTTAACATACGTCTTACGATTAATGAAAACAGAAAATACAAGTAAGAAAAAATTGATTCTAATGTTTGTTCATTGAATGGATAAAGGTTGAACATTATTTGGCTATTATTTCTCCATTTAAAATTATTAAAAAACTCTAATTGCACAAGCTTATGAAATCTGATATTTTAAGCAAAATTCCATACTGCTTGAAACAGTGACAGAGTAAAATAGTTTAATAATTTTATAGGATAAAAATTATTCCGTTATCAGATAAAGTGAAAAATAAGATTATTCCGTTTTAATAAAAAGTATGTGGTGAAAGTTTTAAATATTAAATTTTTATTTATAAATAATATTTATTTGAAAACGGCAATAAGTTTTAAAATAAATCTTACATATTAAAATGTTTAATATACCGGATTGCACAATGATTATAATCATAAATATTCAGTAAAGACAAACATTTTTAAATTTATGCATAATAATAATAATTATAATAAAAAAATGTCAACCTAATTTAATAACTATTTGGTTTGTGAAAGCCAAAATATAGTATGCAAATAATATATATATATATATATATATGTATGTATGTATATTATAACTACTCTGGTAATAATCGATAATTCTCCGAGTTCTGAACCATGGAAACTTTAAGACTTATCTTCTTGGAATGAAAAAAAGTAAATTTTATAAAATAAATAAGTTACTCGATCAGCTTAAAGTCTAAAAAAAACCTCTCCATATTATAGTTTACGATTCAGCGAGTTTATAAGCACTTCATTTGCAAAATGTGATTAATTATCAATTGGAAAATGCAATCCTATTGTATTATGTTAATTAATGATTCTAATGGTTTGAGCGTTTTAGAGACATTCTATAACATAATTAAAAATTACAAATATTTATTTTACGTCAGCTGTTGTATAGAGTTATGTAACATGTCAAAATATCAAAATTAGTTAATATTTTATAATATAGATACTGTTCGAAAAGTTTGTTTTGTTCAAGTTAATAAAGCTTAACACATTCTGATAATTTCTTGCAATCTCGACTAATGATATAAATTAGTTTTGGTATTTTGTTCGAATTTTAAGCGTACCTAAGTAAAATTCTTTTGCAGTTCGAATTATTTTGATTTAGCTTAGAGCATTTTTGGAGAAGTTAATTGAAAACTAAAATCTTACGTAACGATGATGTAAGTTCTCTGATATACCGTCAGTGTTTTGAGAGTTTCGCTTCCATACATAATGTGATCGAGTAATAAACTTTTTTTCATCTTGTCTTTTCGTCCATAAAAGCTAAAAGCGTACGTATTTTATCGTGTAATTCCGAACAGGTTTTATGCAAGACACGTAAATTATTTTTTGTAAATTGATTTTTATTTTATTAAGTTTCTTATATTTTTTTCACTTTCGTTGTAGGTTTATTCAATGTGCTCATCTATAGATGATTTTATTTTTCGTATAATTTAAATTAGTTTAAAAAATGTAAGTTTGATCCGCCTACAATATCGTCCAATTTCAAAGATTTATATTATGCGGTTACGATTTCAGTCCATTATAGTAGTTATTGTTTGACAGCGTTTAACAACAGCATATTATCTGAAGATTAAAACCAGCCGATAATGCAGTGCACAAAATTACAATACTCGACCACTGCTATCAGCAGCATATAAAGTTCAAACGGAAATAAGCCATGATGTGCGTAGCATCGCTTACAAGAGGCGCGTGAAATATATTTTTTCCGTCTTACTCAAGTCCGTCGAGAAAAACGGACGGCGATACATTTCATTCGAAATGTTTTGTTTTTAAAGACATTAAAGCGAACAAATACGTTTCACGGCGGTGTTAAACTTAGTTTTATCGTTACCGTTCGGCTGTATTAAAATGTTATAAATAAAAATATGTCCGAGCTGTTTCCTCTCTGTTTTTTTTTTTTTGTATACAAAGAAAATACATTTACGTTTAAACGTAAAATACGTACGTACTTCGAATATGTCTGGCCCTTTTTTTTATACATATTTGAATTTTCTGATTATTGCATACACACGACTACGCGTCGACGTTGTACGAATTTTTTCATCGTGTAGATTTTAATTAACGTACTCCTCTCCATCATCATATTGCTAGTTACTTCATAGGGCGCTCACGTATGTCATCTTTGTCTTACTGACGTACAGCATGGCAAATCCGTGTTCAATAGAATTAGATTTGTACCGTTAGCTTCAACATTAAACTGATCATTATTGAGCATCAGCATGTTTTCTCGCGACTTTTTTGTGATATTTTAATTTTTAAGCAAGTAACTATTATGTAAGATATTACATTTTAATAAAAGCTCGCAACTTGCATATGAATTAAAATATCGTTAGAAGCCTACGAAAAGACACGGACAATGTTCGATAGTCAATTTACATTGATTTACTAGTTTACTGTGTCGCATGACGGAGACAACTGATCCGCTTGCAGTGTTCTCTTAATCATATCGTGTACAGTGTACGGTTTTAAATAAGTATACATGTAAACTTTATGCCGCCACCGTCGCCTTCAGCACGGACTACTTGTATAAATTATTTGTCGTAATTTACACTTAGTCCGCGAATCGTCCTTTTTAATCGCTCACGTAACCTCTACTTGTGTGTACGTGTGGTTTTATGTCGTCATAACTTTACGACCACTACCTGTCTATTACTACCGCTATACTACCCTAACATAATGGCCGTAGCGCGCGCGCACGCGCACACACGCACATGCGGGTAAAGCGACGTGTTCATTAAAAAATAAACGTTTTTAGAGCTCTATTATTTAATCGTAGGGTTGCAACCTTCTCAAATATATATTTAGGGTCGTTTGCGAACCACGTACACGAACGTAGATACGTAAGTATCTCGTTTACCTTTAAATTTCCAGCATAATTATTTTATACAAACGCACGGTTTATATACAGGGTGCATTTTTACTGATTATTTTCCCCCGATCGGTTAATTACAAGTCGGTTGGTGTGCGATCACGAAGGCTTTAGAACATTATTTGAATGGCTGTTGTGCGCTGTTAACCCGTGTTGACAGAGTCCACGAGGTGGATGATATTCCGCAAGCGCGTTCTACATTTTCTCCTTTCGCACGTTTATCGCGTATACAGACACATTTTTTTTCTTTTTATCAAAGCGTACGTACAGATTTATCGGAAAACACAACTAAAATTTCAGCAGACTAAACGAACATACGTGTACACGATACCGAGAAGATAAAACACGCGAACGGATCATTAATCGATTTGAAGAAATTATGGTGACGCAATCATACTTCAATAAAACACGCTGTGAGAGGGGAGAATAACGTACTGTATTGTGCGTTATTGTCGACGACGAGCTGTACCCTAAATTTCAAGTCAAATATAAATTACCGTTTTTGCCCGAGCGTTCATTGTGTAGATCGCAAACCTCGTGAGAAGCGTTCATAAGCAATAATAAAATAAGAAATAATTGTATGTGTATGACGACCGTCTTTCAAGAAGAACGTGTGTTAACAGTAAATGTATATTAGTGACCCGCTGCGTTACTCTTCTATAAATGTGTCAATTTCGCTTGTTCTGAGTCTTCATTGCTCTTTGCGTCCAGTTCATCCTGATTATTAATCAAGATTACTCCTAGTCATAATTGTTTTGATCTTTGATCAGATACATCTGATAACAATCATAAATTCACTCTTGCGTTCAAACGTGAGTATATATATCGTATTATCTGGGTTCTATACAATACGCCTGAATTCTAAAACTATTCAACGTTTGCGGCTATACAGTTCAACAGCATTTTAACGTTTTGTTCATTATTTATTTATTGAAAATGTCAAAGTCAACGTTTTTATTATTCAGCGTATAAAATGCAACGTAATGAGTTATAATATGAATAATATACACTTATGTCCGATTTTTATTGCAATTAATAAAATCATGTTGAAGGATTCAACATTCTAAAATATCTTTACAGGTATTAAATACATTTTAAATCATTGTTTAAAATTTTTATATTAACGGTTTCCATATGATACGATTGGGTTGTGTGTGTGGAATATTTACGTCACAAAGGATCTGTGATATCATAAAAACAAGTGGCCTTCGACTTTCTTTCGTATCGACAGCACCAATAATTATTTATAAAATAACCTTGTAGAACTCAATAAACACATTCCATGTCAAATAAAATTCAACGACGAGCGTACATCT
Source organism: Sipha maydis (assembly GCA_034509805.1). Taxonomy (NCBI): domain Eukaryota; kingdom Metazoa; phylum Arthropoda; class Insecta; order Hemiptera; family Aphididae; genus Sipha; species Sipha maydis. Next base: position 87,886 of record JASXSY010001622.1, on the reverse strand, counting down.
AAGTGCTAGAGTAAAATATGATAATGCTATATTGTATACTTGTATTAAAAAAAAAAAAACCGGATGAGCCTCGCTCTGCTGTACACTTTGGGGTGAATTGCTACTCTTCATAGGATAGGTCATTTTAATGGATTTTTTAAATTTGAATTCAATGATAGGTATCATTGTATACAAAAAACGATTTTACATATAATTGTTTGTCAATATTCGCTGTTCAAACGCTTATAAAAAAAAATTGTGCCTATGGATTTAAATAATTTTTGAATGACAATAAGAACTTTCAAAAATCTGCGATTTATACAATTTTGATTATAACAAATATTTAAAATCGTTTGAGAATAAATCGCTATTTTATGCAATTTCGTAAATATTTAAATTTCAAACAGTCATAAAATTTTTTCCTCTAAGTCCAGTAGAAATTTTTTTAATGATTTTTGAAGAGTAGCTTATAGATAACCTAGTGGTGAAATTTTGAACCTTAAGTATGAACAGAAAAATTTTTATGAATTTTCAACCACAAAATTATTTGCAAATTTTCGCAATTTGTACATATTTCGTATAAATCGGAACTTTGAGCACTTATAAAAAAAAATTGTGACTTACGATTTTAGATTTTTTTTTTATCAATTAAGGAACAATTTATAAGAAACCTTCTATAAAATTTTCAAGCATTTCTGGCTGGCCAAAAAAATTTTATCGTTATTATAAAAAAAAATACTTAAAAAAATTGAAAATTTCAATTATCTATAAATAGTTCAATAAATGTCAAAATACTTTCAAAATTTAACAGTGTATAGTGAATGCTAATCTAAACATTTGGTGAAAATTTCAAGTATTTACATCGATTAGTTTTTGAGTTATAGCAAAATAAAAAATTTGATTATGTCGAAAACTGGTTTTGCGTAAAAACTCCCGTTTTTCCCAAAATTTTTTATGGTTTTTCCCGTCGCATTTAAAAAATATTGAAAATTTTTTACTTTTGACTTCCCAAATTACCAACTAGATTCACTTTCCTTTCAGAAAAGTTGCTACATAAGGAAATCGAAGCATTTTTACTGCCCCAAATCGTGTCGACAGACACAAAAATAAAAAAAATAAAAAACATACATCATTGTAAAATCAATACATTCTTCACTCCGTTCAGAATCTAAAATTGAATACTCGTAAAGTAACAAATAAATTTATATTTATTACATTACCGATATATAACTTACTTTATATTACTCTACCAAAGTTATATTACCGACTTACATTTCTATGTATTATAGTAATGATTCATAAAATAATTGTTCAATCATTTGCATTTTTATGTTATCGGTTGGATAGAGAGAAGATAACTGTATATGGTTCATTAAAAATGTAAATTATTAATATTTGTTTGCGTTTTACAATATTATCGTCATAAAGGGAAAAGAAATTCTAATTCAAATATTTATCGAGATATGTACAAATATGTCATCAAATTGTAAAATCAATACATTCTTCACTCCGTTCAGAATCTAAAAAAAAAATTACGCCTAATCAAATTAAACATAATTTTTTCGTGTATATTTTTTCAACAATGAACTCATGAGAGAATATTTATATCGTATAACATTAAAGATTTATAATAAGTATTAAAAATCAAAACCAATAAATATTTCTCACTTGTTCAATAAAATTGTATTTTACATTGAATGATTATGATTTTTAATTAAATTAAATGTATATTGATTTTCTAACAAATATTTTTATTTTTTTTTAATAATTATCATATTTATAATTAAACTTTGGAATTAGTGTTATTGAATTATGATAACTACGTAAGTTATAGTTTACAAATGAAATAAATCAACTACAACGATTATTATTAAAAATGTGAGTAAGGATAATATAGTCACCATATGGCCTCTGATACTGGAGTGTATTGAAATATACAACAAGTTGTATTTGCGGTATTAGCTCCGAGTCTAAACACACACATCACGTGCCTATCAGATGGTCAGTATTCTTGGACGTAATTTAATCGGAATAGTTGTTTTCGACCAAAATACGAACGTCAGGACTGCCGTCTGACGACAATTAAATCATTGCATTCTCCGGATTGGATTTGACGATAAGACATTTTCTCGGAGGTACGTTCTTCGTTATCAGCGGAAGCCAGTCTCTCTTGTTTTCTTTCTATGAACGACGATAATGAAAATGTACACATCTGAACAGATAACAGATAAAATGTTTAAGCTTGAATGGAACAAGAGCCCTAATTATTATTCCATTTAGATTTGTATGAAACCTGTGCGCCGATAACATAAATCCACAACATTGTTGGAACATACACATTTCGGAGTATCTGAATATATTCTAAGCGACTAAGAAAAAAACCTTTTTTACGAACCGGGATCAATCTGTGAAAGTGATTTCCGAAATATTTCTTCGTGTCGATACAGTCACAAATCCTATATCCACCACGGTTTTGAAGAAAAAATTGATCTTCTTGAGGGTTAATATTTCTGACTAATCTATTATTAAAATATTTAGTTTCGCCTATGCTTTTAGCTAATAAGCTAAGAGTTCTGTATTGAATGTGTAATGTAAACGGACATTTTCGAAAAATAATTTATTTCAAAATATGAAATTCAAAAAGGTAAAGCTGACAAAAATAATGATAATACAATAAAAGTTAAAATGTTGCGATAAAAATACTTCAGTATACAGTTTTTAAAACATTTTTATAATAGTTCATATACAGGTACATATACTGTACTCATAGAAAAATACTATGAGTTTTAGTTATTAAAATACTCGTCGGAAATTATAATAATTCATTTTTTTTTTTTTTTTTTATGAAAACTTAATTCATCAACATTGAATAGAGTGTCATACTTAAAATATGTACTTTATATATATATGTGAAACTATGTATATTAAAATCGATTTTTATTTAAAGACGTTTCAGATGACTGTTATAAATTGTTGTTTACCGTATTTGTATGTCATTCTTCATTCATTTTAATCGATTAACATACATACATATATATATATACTCGTATATAAACTATATCGCACAATATTGTAAATCCATATTATATTAAGAAATAATACGTTTGACACATTAATAGTACGTCTGGGATGGTAAAAACGATTTATATTCGTTTGGTAATTTTATTTTTATTTTCCATTTTCCTTATGCAGTTTATCATCAGTTTCAATACATAAATAAATATATTACACGCACCACCACTGTATTTATTATTGTATTTATGCAAACAATCACTATTGAATCATCCCTGCGGGAAACCCTTACTAGGAATATAAATAATTCTTCAGCGGATACGTTTCTTATTGGACGAACGCGTCGAGTGTACCTACTGTATTGAACAGCACGTGTTAGCCATACAATACGTGTAACTCATCGGCGGAGCGACGAACTATTAGTATTTGCCGAGACGGAGTGTACAAGCCTTTCGGAGTTAAAAGGTACAAAACTTACGCTACCTAAAAAAAATAAACGTCCAACAACGCGTTCGACGTCATAACGATCGCCCAGAATTTATGTGTGTAGTTTATTTTTAGTGCAGTTACGCGACTACCTGCTACCTTAACTGAACATTATACAGAGTAGGTCAATCGCCGATCCGTATTCCAGTGTAGCTTGGGCGAGAAACGAGGCGGTTCACTATCTTTATAGCCAGATTACATGTTTATCGAAATCGTTATTGGAAAAACAGCAGGATACATCGTGTCAGTCACATAGCAAATATGTTTGCTATTAAAGGCACCAACTGCAGAATTATATCAATATATATTAAATGTGATATACTGGTCATAATTAATTGTACGTTATATTCACGTTTATAATATGTGCCCTCGAGTTATTGGAAAAGTACAAAATCCAATATTGACATTATTAACCATGTTACCACTTATAAGCAGTACCGATGAAATATTCCGAACATAATGTAGTAACCGTGCAGAAGTAAATGTGATTTGAAACTTTCCCCATTTAATCTTGGTATTATAATAAAATACACGTCGACGTCATGGGTCTTTTACTTACTATATCCGGCGATATATTTAACTGCCAACGTAAAAGCAATTCTATATCTATAAAAAAGTGAATTAATAGAACGACGATTGAAATTAAGAATATATCGTGTTCATGAATAATTTTCGTGTTCAATATCTAATGTAAATATATCATACCAAGAATGCGCCCTACGGGTTTTTAATGCTTTAAAATGAGTTTTTAGAGTTCATACCAATTTCATATTATCATGAATCCTTTATAATCTCATCGTTCAGCTGAACACTCCAAATATGTCAGACACTAGAGAATATATGGAACGTAGAATATGTCAACACGTGAAAGAATACTTCTTATACATTAATATATTCATTATATCAGATACCGATCAGAAATTCGGAAATTGGTTTTATAGATACACACGCAGTCAGAAATGAATCCAAGAGGGGAGAGAACTAAGAAGTTCTAGCCCCTTCTTTGGATATACTGTATATTATATAAGTACATAATAAATACTCAATGTGTATGTGTTTGAAGATTGGTCAAAAAGCTAATGAACTAATTAATTGTTCATGTTTTATCGCTTTAAATTATATTATAAATGTATATGTATATTATATATTATATAATATACATATTATATGTACATTATTATATGTTATATATATATTACATATGTATATATGTAATTATATATTTTATCTTTCTGTAGGTACACATTAAACTCCCCCCCATTTCATATTTCTAGATCTGCCCCTGCGCGCAATATTTTTTTTTCTTTTGGCAACATTCTCAAGACATATATTATAAGAAACATTGATTTGACGTACTTGACGTTTTATAAAAAATGCACGAATCAGACAATTATAAAAGTCACTGAGCGTGAAATGAAAAAAAAAAAATCTAAAACAAAATAAAAAAATAGACGAACGAACGTAGAAAAATAAAACAGAACGCGAATAAATAATTAAAACTTTTCGATTACTTAAATAAAAAAACTAGTTGAACACTTTTCCATTAGCATTTCAAATTTATACTTTTCCACAATTTGTTTACGATCGATAATTGTATTCTTCATAAATATCTATAGTTTATTTATTAACTATTGTTATAAACGAAGTGATAAATCTAACGGTATGATATACTATGAATATGTTAAGACATATTTGTACCACAAATGATTTCCTTTTTTTTTATAAAATTATCAATCGTGATTTGATTAATTAATTAATGCTAAAATCATAAAAAATCATGTATTTGATTTGTATATCTATGTGTGCGTTATGTATCACAGAAGATTATTTGTCAGTCGAAAAATGTTTTGATATCGAATTGTTTTAAATTTGCACTCAAATGCTTGTATTTTATTGCGATAACATTTAATTGTAGCAAAATATAAGTTTTTATATTTTTTAAAACTACCCGGAAGTTTTTATTATAATGATCAAAGTTCTTTAACAATACATTTAAAGAGTGTACATGAGTACTTGTGAGTATTATTATACAGGACAGAACATGTGTGAAGTCTCATTCCCAATGGAGTGGCTTTGGCCTCAGTCTAATATCTTATACAAAGTCTTATGATTTTCGGCGTTTGAGACTTCTAATGTTTAGTGAGTTATCGAGTAATTCTATTGCTTCTGGAGTAAGATATTAGTGAATTATAACTAAAAATTATTAGTGGTAGTATTGTATTCAAATGTATTAATGTTCAATTATATTTTTAATCGTGTAGTTCATAGTTAGAAATTTCTTTCTATTTAATTCACTGCATATTCTCTTTAGATTTTTGAAATTGTAAAATATATTTTTGCGATCGATAGTTTAAAAATATTGTATCCAATGAAAAATATCAAAGAAACAATTAACATGTATAGAGCTCGTTGTGGATCATCGATCTTCGTGTGAAGTCAATGAAGAGTGAAGAGACGAAAAAAAAAGTCGTCACAAACGTACCTGAATTGCCTACACTGAGCGCCGTGTTACACAAAACTTGGTTTTGGTTTTGTTTTTACACAAAACTTACAGGAAAAATCGTCACGATAACAGTATTTATATGGAGTCCGGAATACTGTGTCTCAGAATTTATTTTATATTATACTAAAAGTAGTGTTTTCTAAAATCAATCGTCTGTCAGAAGCCGACACGTTAATACGTTATTCATAAATTTGTATAGTGCGTCGAAAATTTACCACCTTTTCTATTAAATATTTAAATTATGGCATCAAAAACATTGCAAGTTAGATGAATTTTTGGACAACGATTTTCATTCATTAGTGTATGGTGAAAAATGTAAGTTAAAAAATAAAAATTCCACTCCACATATACCAATCAAATATAAAGACGGATAATTTACTCGTACATTTCAAAAAAGTTATTGTGATAAATTTACTTAGCTTGACACTTGTGATAGACGTTGTATTTCTATGTATACCTAATTCTAATGTAATACTGTATAAGAAACTATTAATTTTCTTAGTAGTATAAATTAATTATCTTATAAAGTTAAATTCGCAAATTCACACGATAGTGTAACAAAAAAGTTAAGTTTCCCCATATATTGTATTTATGTACCGCCACAGACAGGGACAAATGGACGCGAAAAAAACATAAATAATAATTATAAATTTTTTTTCGGTTATAGAGAAAATTATATTATAATCATAATTGATGTTATGAAATTGTATTAAGTAACTTCTTTTTATCTGTTTTATTTTTTTTTTTTTTTATATCAAACGCCTATTAGTCGTACTATTAATCTAACAGTCGTAAAAATTAATTTTTTAATTGTATTGTATGTATTGTAATTTGTATTTTTTTTTAATATAATATTTTATATATATACATATAATTTATATTTATTTTATATTTATATATCATCATATTTGAATAAAATTACAAACATACGAATAAAATAATTATAATATAATTTATGTTTTTTTCGCGCCTCAATATACCCGCGCTCAAACGGCCGCATCTAAATGACCTCGCGTCCATTTGTTCTAGATCGGTGCCATCACTGGTCAATAATATAACTTGACTTTTTAACGCTACCAAGAATAAATTCGTGCTTTAGTAATTCAAGTACGTGTACAGAATGTTTCGAATATAAACCGGTGTTATTTTCTCAGGAAACGCGGTGCACGATGTAAAAAGATAATAAAACATTGTTGTCAAAAACATTTTAAACGAAGAACTCTTACAAGCTTGATATAATCAAGTCGTCTGATGGTTAATGGTTCTGCGGGACATGGAATGATAATACGATTGATTTTTACATCTTATCATTTGCGTTTTTTTACACAAATTGTGATTTACGTTTTTTAAAACTTTTACTTTTCACGTTCGTTTTTTTTTTATAATACGTGACTTCACGCGTGCAAATGACTTACACTTTGTTTTATTTAATTTACAAAACGTGATTCGTTTCGCAGCAGAATTGTTATCGTCTTAACTTAGTAAATCACGACGAAGACGTATATAAATAAGAAACGTATCCTGGAAATCGACAGAAACAATGTAATTATCTATATATATATATATATATATAAATATAAATGGATTTCTGTATGTTTGTCTCTTATGCATTTCCAAACTAATTGCGATAGAATTTGATACAGAGATATATTAGACATATGGGCAGAAGATAGACTAAGTTGTAAAGTGATAGACCTCACCCCGGAAAGGTACTCAAACAGACATTTTGAGATTTACGATGGAAATTTTTGTTTATAGATGGTTGCTATTAGTTTCAATAATAATAATAATAATAATTAATAATAATTATTAGTGTGAAAGAAATTATTATCCCAGAATTTGTTATTATTATTTTTTATTATTTGTTTCCATGGCAAGGATACTTTTATTATTATTACTCTCACACGTCAGAAAACCTTCTGATTTAAATGTGTACGCACCAGGTGGAAGAACAAAAATATTGTGTATCCAAATGTACCTACTTCAATAAATATCATTCAGTTGAATACTGGAATCGTCACACAAATCTCGATAAAAATAATAAAATTAAATAATAATAAACTAAATTGAATACATCGTATATTCTTACTGTTATCTATCTGTATATATAAAAATATACTGCTAGCATAACCACAGATAACGAATTTAACATATAGTTTAAGACATATAAGAGGTAGGATTTTTAATGGGCTACGAAGTGTACGGGTTCAGCTAGTAATTATATACAAATAATTTATTTTTCTCTCAAAAGCCGATGAGGCACTGAAACACGAAGTCGATTCCTTCCCATAATAGAAAAAGTTCGAATTTCGAGATAATATTTGTAGAAAACAATATTAGTAGACACGCCTACGGTTTGATATTTAAGTATCATATTAAGCACAATTATTCAATAATTAAGATGTTTTGTTTCTTTTTTCATTACAATATTCCTTTGGAAATCATAAACTCAGAGCATGATTTAATGACATATAAATGTTATGAAAAAATAAAATGAAAAATGAAAAATGGTTGTTTTTCTGTTTAAAGATATTTCGTACTGGTCTGTATGAATACAAATGAAAGGATTTATGTAGGAAAGAATGTATAGTTTCGAAAATTGTAACGAATTTTGACAGAAATAACATACTCGAAACGAATTTTACGTGAAATTATATTATACGCAAAAAAAAAAAAAATAATAATAAAATAAGTACCTAAGTGAAAACCCCAAAATTTTTTTATTTATTTTATTATTTATCTTTTCGATTCTTAACATTTTTTTCTTGCAAAGCTAAAACACACGAGAAATCGTTTATACCATAACCCGCTAGGAAAACACGAAATGCATATACAATACGCATATCGCTTCGATAAATATTTTTATTGTCCCCGCGGTCACTGAAAATCTCTAAGTATATATGAATTTCCTTCTCGCAAAGTTTGGCTTCCTAATGGAAAAAAACCGTATTATATCGTCCAAAAATCGTTTTTTTTTTTTCGTAAATTCCAATACGAATCTGAGATCATTTATATTAAATTTGGTTTATTATTCCTGCGGCAGTACCCACTGAACCGTTAAATAACAAAATCAATTCCCATTGCGTATTCATGTGATGTATCGACGAGAAAATAATTTTTCAACAACAACGCCGTTTTACATAGCATAGGGAAGAAACTCGATGAAAACAAATATTTAATAATAAAAAAAATGTTTGTATATTTCATATGCAAAGTACATAGTGAAAAAGTCATTCACAAAATATTGAATTGTTCGCGTATAGATTATAAATGAAATATAATAGAAATACGCACAAAGGTCATCTTTTTATATATTTTTTTTTTTTAAATCGGCAATATACCCACAACTTGAAAATGTCATTAAGCAGTGCTTTGAGTGGTGGGTCACTATCGTTAATTGATCTTTAAATCTTTATTTGGGTCGACCGTGAAACAATCCCCCAACATAAAGGACACCTGAGGTCCGAGTAATGAATTAGTGCGAAAAAATCTATATTTAAAACACGTAAAATCTGTACTCTGTCTGAATGTGCGTATTAGAGTACGTACTATAGCCGGTAGTATACCAATTACATTAGTGAGTATTTGGTTTAATACACTAGCCTACTATTATTCCTATTAACTTTACTCTATTAGTTTTAGTAGAGTAACATTTTACACGAAACTAGTGACTTGATAGAAGAAAATACAGTTGATGTATACGTTTGCACCGACATAAACGTATAACCACATTAAAATCATAATATTTATTCTTCGCAAGTTTTTACTTTTATATGATTTTTACTCTTTACTTGATGTTAATATGATATTATATTATATTCATAACGCTTCGTCGACATTGTTAAAAATGATTAAATAAACGTCTTAAAGAGGTTAAAAATGTGTTAATAAACTAAATTGTAGAATTCGTTGATTGTAATAATGAAAAAATGATTTTGGGTTCGAGAGTGATTAAAAAGGAGAACTGTACTTAGAGTATCAGAAAAAATCTTCTCACAAAATTAGCTTTAGGTAATTTACAGGGGTATAAACTGTGTTTGAAATATCTAAAATCTTAACATTTTGAATAGCAGTTGAGTTTATTAGTATCGACTATTCAAAAACAGAACACTATTCTTCGGAATTCTATACCACTAAGAATTAAGCTACAGATAACATTTAATCAGTATGGGGGAGAGAGGTAAAAGCAAGTAGAGTGTGTACTCTACTATGCTGATTTCTATCTTTAGTACTCTACTAATACTATCCCTGAGTGTTGACATTATACTAGTAACGGTAGAGTACTAACTGTTTTGTTATATTATACCAAATATTCTAGCAATGTAAGCTCGGTTTGTAACGAGTGGAGTATAGACAATTCAAATATCGAGAACACTAAATATAACTCTTGGTGTAAGTATAAATGTGATGATAAAACATGTTCTCGAAACTATTTGGATAATGGTACTAGCAACGTAATGTTCGACTGTCTGTTAAAAATTGACAAGAAACGAGAAATGATTAAAAATAAATAATTAGAAAAAAACTATCCTGTTTCGATTTACGAACACACGAACGCCAAGAGAATATGAGAATATGTACGATTCGAAATCTGTTTTCATAAAACGTATATTCGTGTTGAATGGGTTTATTTATTTTATTCTGCAGATTAACGTCAAAACAGTCAGTATTAATAATGTATAGTGAGTATATTCCATACATTATATTATATTGTATCATAATATATATTTAATATATAAAATGATAAATACGGTAGGAAAATATACAGTCAATATTGAAATACTGGCAATTAATCGGGCGTTGAAATTAAATTATTAGTAAAGTTATTTAAGCTGCGTAACATTCCGTGAAAGGATTGATTATAACCTGAAAATGTTAATGCACGGTCAGGCGCACGAAGAGTGAAGACAAAAGCGAACGATGCACACGTTCGTAGTGTATAAAAGTGTATAACGTTTGTAACGTGGATTCATTGCCAAACTAGACAATGCGTATTGTACTCGTTGCTATCGAGAACAATTTGATACCTATTCAAAGTAAGGCCAATAGTAAAAGCGCATATTATTTGCGTTCAGAGCACGTAGTCCGTGTGTATTTTTCTTTTTTCCTTTCGTCTTGCACACGATATATTTTAATGCACTTCGTGTGTTCCATGGCTAAGATTCCGTGAAGCCGACGCGTGATAGAGAGCATATCTTATGTGCGCTTTTATAAGTAAAGCGCAACAGTGCAAAGTTCGATCGTTTAATCTGTCTCCTACCCTAATTACCCTAAGTACTCAGTATCCATAGTATAACTTACACTGGACTTCTGTATATTCTTATGAGTGAAAAAATCCCTTATGATTTCTTTGAACACACATTTCCTCGAAAAACTCAATACTGAAATACTCAAATGATTTTTTTGGCTTAATTCCTTAAATAACTTCTTCTTTTTTACGCAATACATCATACCTGTATCGATTTCATTATGAATCACTGAAAATCAGTTATTACATTCATTTTCGAATTTTATGAAACCATTACTGAAACTTCAGTGTCACGCTTAATAATTATATTTTTATTACAAAAGCGGATCCCGATTACCACCTATCAGAACCCACTGCGAATACAGCTTAAACTTTTAATACGATCGACGATATTATTTCACTCCGTATTTCACTTGTTAATCGGCCGTAGCGCAAAATATTTCAGTATTTGGGATAACAAAATAATTGATATGATTTTTTTTTTTCCACCGAAACGATCGTTAGAGGTCATTGTCAATGTACTTTCCACTTCGGAGAGGTTAAGTTTAGTGTATCCCTTGTGCCCTTTTTTTCTATTATCTTTTTAATTTTAACATGTATGGACTTTTCTCCCTATGGAGTTGGTCCGGTGGGGAGGAACGAGGGTTACCAGAACTATAGCAGAGGAGAGAGATTACAGAATTAACTCTGCAGAATGTTTTTTTGCATTGCATTTTTTTCTAGTTTGAATAATTATATATTATTAAAAATAGGTACGTGATGAGAAATTAAAACGGAATCATAGACAAAACATGTCAACGATAAATATTATACACAAATATATACTCCTATCGCATGGAGACGAACGTTGAGTTTTGTTCGTTATGTATTTGATCCCCCTGTATGCTACAAGTATGAGTGTGTTTATCATCAGGTTATAGCAAATCCACAGGATTATTTTGTTTCCAGACTTCAAACCGCACTCTGTATAGTATAACATCCCATTATTTATCACTAATCGCCGTGACAGTATTCATTCCAATCGCAATTGTTTTTTGTTGCTTTAAAATTGATTTTTTTACCCAAAAAAACTTAACCAACCTTATTGGTGGGCTAACTTTATGTACCGCATGAACGTAATTTGTTCAATCTCGCATTGGTACCAATATTTTACAGTTTTGCTATTTAATTAAATGTAAAATAAAATAAACTTGTATACGATTTACTGCTTGCGAATTATCCGGAAGTGAACGTACACATGCACACAGGTATATGTAATATATATATATATATATATATATATATATATATATATATATATATGTGTATCCCCGGTGACGCAGGGCGGGAAAAATCGATCGACGACCACGGTTGATTAAAATAGTAATCGGTTTGTCGACCCAACTGCCGTGCACAACGTAATAATTATACTGTTGTAACCTAAGCCTGCCCGGCGATCCTTCCCTACCCACCACCTCTTGCCCGTCACGTACAATCGACGGAGTCCACCCAATACCTGGAGGACGACATTAATTAAATATGCGTGATCATGTATTTTTTACTGTCCAAGTGAAGAAATTTATCATTGCAAACGCTGACTGGACGTTATATACAATGTACGAGACATTTGGGTAGTGTAAAATTGGTGTAAATATTTAGTTTTCATATAAATTAGCCATTGTATGGAATTCTAAACTTGATGCGGTTATTATGCATAATTTACAATGTATAAAAACTTATATCTCTTAGCACCTTATCATCACGAGACAAATTTTATAAAAACTGTACTTTTCGTACTTCTCGTTAAGAATATTTCAATATTAAAATAATCATAATACAATACGGTAATTGTGATGGCGAGTTGTTATTAGATTTAAAATCTTAAACTGTTAATAACTATTGATCCTGCAGTCGACGTTGTGCGCCATCTTTACTAATTAAAATGAATTGCCCCTTGTTTGTAAGAGCATCAATTAAGAACGACTTGACCGATTTGTTTGATTTTTTTTTTTCTTTTTGTTTATTCTTTTCGTAATTTTCTGAAAAAGATTTGTATGAATGGTAGATATATAGGTTGAATGATAAGCATTGTTATAGACGGTGTTATCTTTGGTCACAAAAATTGATCAAAATTAAACGAATCACTTGATAAATTAATTATTTCATAAGAATAAATGAAACTAACTAATCCATGAACATTGATTAACACGTCTAGAAGAAGGTCAAACATAGGTCAATATGACTCCAAAAGAATGCCTGTAGTTCGTTGAAAACAACAAATAAATAATGACAGTAATAATACGTCAGAGGTTCATGGAACAAAGATTATTCTACAATGCACTATGATTTAACAGTGGATTACAAAAATGACCCTGCGGTTTTCATAGGAATCCTACATTAGTTTGCCAGTTTTGTTCTGCTTTGAAATGAAAAGCTGTCAATATGTTTTTGAAATAATCCTACTTATGGACGCATACAACAATATTAAAACTTAAAACTATTATAAGAGTGCTATGTAGGTCATTATAATATACATTTTGCCAAAGATTTACTCTTAAAAGGCAATGACGAATTTCATTTCAAGCAATGAATGGTAAAATAAATACTAAAAGCTTCTGTATTTCAGTACTAACTATATCAAAATTGATTCAAAAATGTGCCCGGATATTCAAAATATTGTCTTATCTTCTAAATAACTGAAATGGTTTTAAGAAAGGACTACCTTGTCACCAACAAACAAGACGACAAATTAAATTATATGATTCATTCTAAGTTTAACGCACAGTCACATACTTACTATTTAATGGACACGGTTTTAAAAAATGAGAATGCCGTCCATTTTCCTACTGCAATGGTATTCAATCAAAAAATTAAGAAATTTTTTGTTCGAGTGCAAAATCTTAACGGGCTGTGGTACTGAAGAAATCGATTTAATTCCAAGAATAGTAATTATTCAAAAATACTCATTAAATTAACATTTTGAATGATTATAAAAAAAAGGGGGGCAAATGCTTTACGTTACGGACACTGACCTGAGCGTTCAATGTTTTTCTCTCGGCCAACTGTACGTTGCCTTGTCACAAGTGATATCCAAATTAAATGTATGCATTTTTTTCCCACTAATCCGGAAAAATTTGGCTTCCTCGTGTACAAAATATTTTTTTAAATCTTTGAATAATCAAAATATTGGCATAGTTTACATAATTTGTTTCATCCATAGTTATACCCACAAAATATTCATACACGAATGTTGTTTTTGCACTCCGTAGATTAAATTTATTGAAATATAAAAATAAATAATAAGCATCAATTTGTCTATAAGTACTTTTATATATATTATTATGATTAACAATGAAAATGAAAATTTAAAAGGTGTTTGACTTCCGATTCTTTTCATGGGCGACGTCGTGCAGGTACAGCTAGTAATATAAACATCGTTGATATTCAATAACAGTATATACCTACTACAACTTTTCCATTGCAGCCGTCAAATACTGTTTGAGCACCTAGGCGAGTACCTACGTGTTTGTTCGTGTAAAAATCGATAAGCCCACAGAATTCGGTCAACGGTCTACTTTTTGAACTTCTTTGAAAACGGAGTCCCTCCAATAAGTGTCGTAACTATTTACCAAAATGCGTAATATTCGGAATGCGCGTCACGCAATTCGATGGTGATTCAATGTAGTGCGGTTCTAAAATTGCTTTATTTGTATTTTTTCTACTGCGAAAAGAAGAAATAATTTAATATATTTTACACGGATACGCGTTCTGCAGATTCTCCACGGCACAGGAAAAATATATTGTACGCCTTGGCCGACCGCTTAGTGTACTCAGTTGTGTTATTGTTTATCTTTTCCAGCGAATCGTATTCGATTTCCTTCTGTCGTAAACGAGAACGCGGTGTTTTTGACATTTATTATCTTGCTGAGCCTTAAAGACTATCTACGCGATTTATTATTGAATTTACAAGATGAAAATGTTCAAGACACGTCGCTACCCCTCATCTCCTCATTTCCACGGGTAGGTCGGGTTTCCGTTGACCGTTGTCGCATAACTCGACGTCGAGATTGTTGCTTATTGCCTCGTTCCGATCGTTTAAGTGAAGCTCGTAGGTAAAAAATATGTAATACGTCATCGGCACGATATAGGACAGCAAGTTAATGGGGTGCAAAAACTACAAATGAAATACGACGATGTACGTCGACGTCAGACATTTACTCCGTGATCGTCAACTCGTTGATTAAATGTTACCGGAAGTCACCGGGTCACAGCCATGTGTGCACGTCTCGACCCCTGTGGCTATGACACTTACCCGTCGGCTACACACATCAAGTCGTTTATCGACAAATATCGATTGGAAAATCGTTTCTTTAAACATGGCCCTATTTATTTCTCTCTAGATCAAAATATTGTATTATAATACATCTACAAGGGCGGATCTACAGTTAGAGAACTGTGATCATGCTATTTTAAAAGGCCACTTATTAGGACTATAACTGGATTATAAATGTATACCTTGCAACAAAAAAAAAAAAAAAAAAATGTTCATATATATGTTTTTAAGTTTTATTCATATTTATCATTGAAAAACAATATTAAAATACAGTAAAACCTCGTTAAGACGCTCTCGAAGGGAAATCGTAAAACTGCGCAATATGCGGGATAGCGTGATAGGCGATATCCGCCTATTACGCTCTTAACGCTTTGAGAGCGTAATATAGGCGATACCCGCCTATTAAAAGCGTTTTAAATGTGATAATATGTAGATAGAATAAATTAGAAAAATGTTCATAGTGTGACTTGTTATGTATTACACAGTAACATAAAGTTGTATTTAAAATTAATAATAAAAAAACATCAAATATACATACAATAAAATTATTAGGAACATATTTTATAATTATGTATTATTTTCTTGGATTAAAAAAAGTGGTAATGGTTGGTTGTTTCAATACATTATTCTTATATTTATTCAATAAGAAATTTTCCACCCTACCTAGATATAGAAGCATGTTTTCGGATCCATCAGTTGCAGTAAGTGCCTGTCTCAATGTAGATATTGATTGTACAGTACTAGCGATTGACGGAAGTGGTGGAATGTATTCTTCCTCATCATCACTTGGCTCATCTGGTTCATCGTTTACTGTAGCCTGATTGATAATTTCTTCAAGTTCTAGTGCCTCGTTCGTTATCAATTGGTCGTCAATGGATGTGTAGCCTGGATAAACCTCCTCAAAGTCCCGAAATTCGTCTGAGTCCAAAACGTGAGGGTCTTCTTGTGAGACGTTACCAAAATTGTATTAATTTGTATTAATCGGGTTTTTTTCTATTTTAAAAGGTTTGAGAAGCCAGCAATTAGAGCGTATTATGCGGGATTACGTATTATGCGGTGGCGTATTAAGCGTGTTTTTTTCAATTTTAAAAGTGTACAATTACCTGGGACCGGGAAAAATCCGCGTGTTAAGCGGGATGGCGTATTAAACGGGAGCGTCTTAACGAGGTTTTACTGTATATTTAATTTTACATAGGATTCCTTCTAAAATTTGGTTAAACATAAAGATATTTTACTATACTATAGAATTAAACCAGTGACATCATTTGGAGGGTAGCAACTAGGGCATTTGTCTTAGTCTAGTATTAACTTCAACCTATAATCGGCACATTTTAAAAATATAAGTATTCGAGAAGTTAATCTTATCAACAAATATGAACTATGGGTCAGCTGACCACTTGAACCCCTCTAGATCCGCTCCTATTTATCTATGGAATTGCTCTACTATGTCAAGTAAGACATAAATAGTATGCAACTATAGTGGTTTCTAGGGTTAAATCATTTTTTAGAACATCGCGATGCATCGGTCGTAAATTGTATAAGTTATATAAAATCTTAAGCTCCATGGCACCTCCTTTACTCCCATAGATACCTAAATTATATTATTTGACTCAATTTTGATTATAATTTTAATAACTGCTCCCGACAGAAAATAATCGTACGACTAACGAGCAGCTCGCATTTGCCAATACACCTGGATGACGAGTTCCAGTACGACACATTTTATATCATAATACTCGTACACGGGTTACTAATTATATTTTACACGAATATAAAACTCTATTATATTACGTTGTTAGACGTGACCCTGAGAAAAAAAATGTAGTCAGGTGTCGGTTTTCATCACGGTGGGCGTGTGACATTTAATAACTTACCGAGCAGTATACTGTACAGCAATATCGTATAATTAAAAATAATGCGTTTTTTGTTCCTGTAAAAACTTGGAAACCGAAATTAAATTATTTAAGTGAACAATATCCAGATAAGTATAATATAAATATACTTTTCTATTCAACAAACATTGGTTTAATCGTGACGAACGCTTCTTCATTGTCGATCAAAACGCAATTATAATTTTGTAAATGTAAAAAAGGGTAAAATTTAAAATTTTAGAAACCTGCATACGCCATTTTTACTCTCATCGATTTATAATATTACTTATTCGATCATATTCAATCTTGAATAACTCGAACGAATGTTATATCGATTAATGTATTGTTTATTAAAGCTTAAGATAATAGTAATCATTTTTCAAAATGTACTGGAATTAGTGATATTTCGTAAACATATATAGTTTATATCGACCTTAATTTTATAATTAAACTATTGTTTTTGTTAAACGAAAAATAATTCTAGGAATCAATATTTTTTTATTAAATATATATATATGTGTGTTATACTAGCTGACTTTATTCCGCCTTAGAGGCAATGAGCAGATTTTGGATTTTATTTTTATGAGGATAATAAATAAAAATAAAAAAAATCAAGTATTTTAATAATTCTTTATTGGCCATGTATTTTGGTGCATGGGTTGCACTATTCAGTAAAACACCTTGTCATAGACGACATTTTTCGTTTTATTATCAGACACAAGAACAAATAACGCAGATGATCGTCCAACCCGTGAACATGCCACATATAATTGACCATAGGAAAAACATGGATTTTCTAGATTCATACCATAAACTTTTAAGAATTGGAATTGTGATTTGTTAATAGTCATGGCGAATGCAAGACGGATCAGAAATTCAAGTCACAAATATTTCTTCTCTTCTTCTTCTTCTACTTCGCCTTCCTCCCAACTATATGGGGTCGGCCACCCTTGTCCTACACCTCCACTTTACTCGGTCAATCACATCTCCTCTGCACACACCGACAGCCCTCATGTCATTCTCCAAAGTCTCCAACCATCTCTTTTTTGGTCTTCCTCTTCCTCTTTTCCCTTCAACGTCCATCTTCATAACCACTCTTACTGTGACTTATAAGTCACAAATATTTAATACTATATAATATCTTTTTGAAAAATATAACTTTTTATCATTAATAATATTGTAATTTAAGTATATCAAGCACAATTACTATTCACCGATCGTTTACGATTTAGTTAAAAATCTGAAGGTGGTCTTAAAGTATAAATTTATAATCGGCAAGAAACGAAGTACAGACGCGTCTCAGTGAAAATGACTGGAAAAATCGCATCTCTTTGCATCTCCAAACTTGATTATAATGCGCACGCATACCGTCGTACATGTCTTTATCTTAACGTTACAGGACGTTAATTTACAGTCGTTTTATGTACACATTAATGACAATAATATACGTGGACCGTAATGCTCTGTTAATTCGCGGTGTGACATGTAATGGCAGTAAAATGTTTTACGGACGTATAAAGTATTTTAACTTCGGAAATAATTGTGTGGTACACATATCGCCTTCGGATCGAACAGTTATATCGTGGTTTTCGTGTACTTAACTAATATTGTAAAACCACTCGCAGCAATACCTATATGTACATCATTGTCAGCAGGAACAACTATAAATGTTTAATGAATTTGTCCGGTGCCTCGGGGAAAATATTATTTGTCTCCCCCCACCCTCGAATATACAAAATCCATATGGTATTTAAGTAATTTACGAGTAGATACGTAAATATTAATAAAACAAAAAGCGAACCTTGTGAGAATAAATATTTTAGTTTCTATCGAGTTGAAATGATCACCTCATAATATTATATTTATTAGTTTTTGTATACGATATCATTTTTTTTTTCTTTTACTCGGATTGCAGAGGTTGTAATATACAATAGCTTGAAATTGATTTTGTCAAGATGTTACGAAATTACATTTTATAAAATACAAACGGGTTTTTAAAGAAAATATGATGATTTTTCATACGAACTCGACAAACAGAGATTCCACATTATATACATACATATATATATTAAATTATAACAAAAGTACTACTAACGGTTGCATAATATTAAATAAACATGCGCTACTCCAATATTCGCGTTCGAGCCTGAAATTATTCGATACATATAGACGGTGCGTGCACGAGAGCAACATGTGCCGTAATTTTTATTTCTCTCAAAATACCGTTTGACAGTGATCTCTGCCAATACGAGCCCCGCAGAGAAAACTTTAGAAATCTAATTGTTCAAATAACTTTCGTTTATTTTTACAGAAACTTTATAATTCAATAAAGTTGAGAGCAAGATAGATGCGTACGGACCGCATGAACCGTACAATAAATACGACAATGGTTAGCTTATGTCCGTTTTTTACCAAAAATTATGATATAATATCATAGTCGATTCCATTTCGATTAGTAACGTAATAACAATGTTGTAAAGTCTACAATACAGTCAAGTGGTACTTGCTCAAATCGTTATTGGATTGTTTCGTAACATATAATATATTTATTTTTTATCTCTCGTGTTTGAGTGAAGAAAATTGATTTTTGTTTAATGTTGTTTAAAAGTAATAAATATATGATAAAATATACGAAATAGCTGTTCTTTGAAAAAAATTTATATAAAATGATTCTTGGGATAGACTAATTCGCACTAAAATATTGAGGGACTACTATTAAAGAAACGTAACAACCAAAAATGTGATATTTTGATTATTAGCATAAAATATTCATTTTTTAAAGTATTTATTAGTAGAAATGTTGATAAAGTATAAGTTTACAATAATTAAGGATAAACAAAAAACACAAAACTTTAAATACTTTTTTCCGCATCTATCAAAATAGAAAATAACATTTTATTAATTGCTTTTCTGAAAATTAAGGAATTGTTTGATACGTTCCTTTAACATTAGACCCTCGATATAATGATATGAAATTATAATTTGGCACTCGACACTGATGAATGCACACGCCTGTCGTATACAATTTGGACTCGTATTTATTCTGGACAGGAATATTTTCGTATGTTATTGTAAGTTCGTAACAATGTAATATATTCGTATATTAAGTTAAAATGTGTTACTGTTATTTTCACATCAAGTACTACAGTATATATATTTGTATAATATATGTGTGTAATAATAACGGTACATATATTTTATATTATTGATACTAGTGCGGATTAATCAATTTGAAAATTCCGGCATTAGCGTCGACGGGATTTCGAATAGTTATCGGTAAACGAATGTATTATAAAATATCACGAAAGGAAATTATGGTGGTGATGGTAGGAAATCATCTACTATAGTGACAGTACAAACGGTCTTATCGAGTGAAATTAATGTTCGTTGGACTATTATTATAAAGTGTACACTCTGCGATATATCCGTTGAAAGAGGTTGTACGCATATATTTTATTATACTGCACATTCATCCATATATCCAAAATCAACTAACATAGCCTCGTTGGGCCAATGGAAATATTCACAAGACGAAACGCTCGTCCGTACAGCGTCGCCGCAAAGCTCTATTCGACTAATTTTTTTTTACTCACAATCGCTATAAAAAAAGAAAAATTCCGTTTATCAAATTGATGTTATCTTTAGGTTTTATAATATTTTGCAAAGATATTTTTTCCTCGGAGCTTTCGAGAATACGGAAAAATCAAGTTTCGGAAACAACTAGTAGTTCTAGACACTACTCGCCGTGAATTTCGGAGTGCCGAAAACGTATCGAGCGATTCAAATGACAATTTTCTGTGGCGAAAAAATGATGAACAAACTAGACACATGTGTAAGGTTACGTACGGACGGATACACTCGATCATGAGTGCCAATGTACCGTTAGTAATCACAACGATGTCGGTGGAAAAAAAAAATGTTTGATTTAAGTATTGCGTGTAATGCACGTACGCCTAAGTGGGAACGACGAGCGCGCGCGGTCGACCCCGGGAACGCGCAACGTCGTCGTCGGCGGCGGTCGGGGATGCGCGCGAATTCGTTGACGGCGGGGACGGGGACGCGGTCGGGCGGCGGCGGCGGGCGCCCGGGCGAAAGAAAGCAACACACTCGCACGGCGGCGAAAAACGGTCTGTTGCGCTCTTAGTTTTCTGTTTCCACCCGGACGGCAACGCACGTACCCCGTTTTCGATTGTTCGCCGCTCGCGCACGGCGCCCCTCACCCGTTCCCGTCATCGTCCCGCGCAAACGCGCGCCTCCACCACCCGCACCCCGTACCCCGTACACCGGCGGTGCCCGTCCGTCGTTCTCGCCGCCGCGTGTGATCTCCACGGCCGGCAGACAACGCGTTGATGAGCGTCGCGTCGGAACACGCACCACGGCGGCGGCGGCGGCGACGACCTGCTATCGGCGGCGCCCAGGTCACGGCACGGATTTTCGTTCTCGCGCGCGCCGGCACTGCACTGCCGGGTCCGGTCGCCCGGTAATAACCGTTCCGACCGTTTGGCCGACGGGTCTCGTCGCAGCCGCCGTTCGTCATCAGTAGTGCTCGTCGCTGCTTCACGGACGGACGCGGTCGGCGCGTGTGCACGTCCAGCTGCGTCGGTGGTGTGTGGTCACGCGCGTCTCCGGCCGCGATGCCGGCCATCGTAGCCAACGAGCTGCAAGACATGCAACTGCGAGCGGCCCACGTAACGGACGAGGTGAGTGCTCCGGTGCCGCCGTGTACGGGGTGGGTGGAGGGGGGAGGGGTGCGAACGCGTTACGCGGGGCTCCCGTACACGAGCCGTTTACCAACCAGATATTGTTATTCGGTCGGTCGCTTGCGCTGATTTTTTGTTTTTTTTTTTTTTTTTTTTTTCCAGTCTCTGGAGAGCACCCGTCGGATGATCGAACTCTGCGAAGGGGTACGTACACGCGATGATGCACTCGTCGACGTCCTCGTGTTCCCATCATGAACGAGTGGGCGCAGAGAGATGTTCGCGTAACCTGGTGACCTAATCTTTCCAATCCCCCTTCCGGGTCCGGTACATATTTCGAAGTCAACCGATTATTTCCTCGATGTTTCCGTTCCGTGTGCAGCCGAGAAACGTTTCTTTTCGCTGTAATTTATTCGCGCACGATCTTTCGGCGTCCCCCGTCCATAAATAGAACGTACGTCAAGCGATCATAAGTATGACGGGATCTAGTCTCACTTGTTAGCATCACATAAACTTTTTCCCCTTTTAATGAGAAAAACAAATTTGTAGTTCTCAAAGGTTATTTTTTTAAATGATGTGTTGTATAAAACTTCAATGATACTCTATATCGTAGCCAACTCACCGATTTGATCTCAGTTCAGTACCTCGATCGCGAATAACTGTTCAGAACCAATCAAGAGCTTTAACCACATTATAATGACCAACACTATATATTTTTCACTGAAAAAGTCAGTGATTCGTCGACACGTGCGACGGCTCTAGTTTTTCGTCGGATAAATAATGGACGAATATTACATTTACAAATTAATTAACTACACGGTTAGAGAGTTTTTTTAAAGAGCAAAAAAGGTTTAATTTAATTAAAATTTAGTAAAATCCGTCTCACCTAGCTACAATAGCGTATTATATGCTTACACAGTGATCTGGATAACCTATTTTTTTTTAAATGTAATTAAACGAAAAGCTTGAACATCATAAAATATTTTTGAACAATATTATGAGAACGTCATGCTATTATAGTAACCTATTTTTTTCTAACATGTTCAGTTTCCGATGTTTTATTGAAGTGCAATCGACAAGAATCATTGCAATGTAAATATAACTTGAAACGTATGGATGTATGCATGTTTGGATTTATAAGTAACAATATAGATTAAAACTTATAAAAGTCGAGAAAATATTATTTTTCATAATTATAATAATGTGCATAAAATACTACTGTGAAGTTCATATTATAATTTAAATAAAATAATGTTATGTTTTACTTGAACTGATTAACATAGTTAAGTTACCCTCTTAAGTTGTAGTTAGGAATCGAATCGAACAATAAAATATTTGCTGATTATATAAGACTACGAACGTCACAAGTAAGAATTACGAGATAAAATTAATGGAGCTATATCCAAATGTAACGAACATTTCTTTAAGATTTCATGATATACATATATTTGTTTTGTTTTTTACACATTTGTATTCGAAGCAATCATACCCCACATCTTTACGAGTTTAATTTAAAAAAATAAATTATAATCTGTATATGCATTAAGTATCGGATAATTTTACTGTCACAAAATTAGATACAGATGAAATATTTTTCCCGAGCCTCCATAATAACTATAAGTAATTTCTGATGAAAAAAATATTAATTATGTATAATTTAATAAAAATATAATAAAAAATAAATTCAACAAAAAGTTCAGGTTGCAGCCTGAATGCATAACCGGCAGTTGGGATTCATTGTTTCAGACAGTCCGATAAATACGATATTATAACAAAGACAAATTATCACAGAATTTGTATGACAACATAATATGTATATATCAAACTATCAAAGAACAAATACTGCCTGGCACTCTATTAAAGTATAATAAGTTTCAAACATACTACATACAGTATTACTAAACAACATGATATCAACATGATCAACAAATTATAATAGTGAAGTTTCATTTTACAGACCGTAGAACACAAATTACATTCTTTGATTTTACGAATGCTTTGATATTTGGTGTATACATAGTTTATATCACTACAAAAGACATTTCACATAATAACTATAAAATGTTCATGGTGTTGAGATGATTTTGACAGCGACGAGGTAGATACACTGTTAAATGATTTAATATTGTACATGTACATAAAGCTTTTAAACAAATAGCATGATTTATAAGGACCTGTTAAGTACTTATTCCTCATATAATATTAAGACTAATACTGTAAATTGTAAAAAGATAACTTCTACACTAACGTACTGAAATCGAGTGGTATACATATTATTAATTTTATGTTTAATTTTTTAGACAAAATATAATATTATTTTGTGAATAATATACAATTTCTGCGTTCCTTGAAACTTATGCTCCATTTGAAAATCGCCTAAAAAGTTTAATTTATATTCAAATAAAATTTTATGGAAACAATGCTAATTAAATTTATTTCGTCGTTAAACTCATATAATTTTAAGTTGCCGGGTCATTTAAAACCGTGTTTCTTAAGTTTTCCAGACGATAGTTCGTTTTCTCATTCGAGTTTCATTGCCAACATTTTGTTGCATGTATTTTAATAAACTGAATAGCAATAGTTTTTAATTTAAGTAATTAAATACCTTCAATTTAAACTTTATGAGAAATAATTAAAAACATTTCCTCATCTCATTGTTTATTCAATTTAACAAGCTTATCTGAAAAGAAACAGACCTTTTTAAAAACAGTTAAACAATATAAAATTAAAATATCTTTATCTTTATACACACTGTCAATTTTTAAGCTGAAATATCCCGTTTAATTTATAATTAAATAATTATTAATAACTTTTGTTTAACTAGTTCAAACATTTGTTAGTAAATATTATACTGCATACTGATTATGTACGAGTATAGTTATTATATTCTTAAGTGAAAACATTTCTTTTCAATCGTATTTTAATTACTCAATTGTTTCACCATTTAACAAATTCACTATCAGAATAATGTTTATTTTATCGATAATGCATGAAAAAATATAAAAAAGTAAATATGTGATTTATTTAATACAGACTTCAGTGAATTTCACGTTTCTTCAATAATAATTTCTACTCTAATTTGCATCAAAAATAAATGGATTACCAACATAAAAATTACAATACAATTATTATTATTATAAATTATAATAATTATTTGACAAATCACTTACTACTGTATACCTATTTAATTCCGATGATTTATTATAAATAAATAGCTTGTAATTATTTTGTTGCTTTTACAAGTTTCCATTTAATATTTTATACAAGAATCTATGATTTCTGTAACCTACCATATTAAGAGATAAAATTATAATATAATATAAGTATATAAATGAACTCTAGTATACCTACTGTTTAAACAAAATTAAACAATAGTTCATAAAATAGATTCAAGGGAAAGAATAGGAAAATAATTTATAATATAATATACAATATCCTATGTAATGTAATCATAAGTTTTCGGATGGCTCTAAAGAATGTCGGAGGATTATGCCCTCAGCCCCGTTATTAACTTCTATAGCGTTACAAGAGTAACAAATACTTATAATATATAACTATAAGAGATATTTCTGTGTAAACCTATTGTTTTTTGAGAAAATAATTAAGAATATAGTAATAAATAGATTTATACATTTTAGATTCTGAACGGAGTGAAGAATGTATTGATTTTACAATGATGTGTGTTTTTTTAATTTTTTTTATTTTTGTGTCTGTCGACACGATTTGGGGCAGTAAAAATGCTTCGATTTCCTTATGTAGCAACTTTTCTGAAAGGAAAATGAATCTAGTTGGTACTTTGGGAAGTCAAAACTAAAAAATTTTCAATATTTTTTAAATGCGACGGGAAAAACCCTAAACAATATTGGGAAAAACGGGAGTTTTTACGCAAAACCAGTTTTCGACATAATCAAATTTTTTATTTTGCTGTTACTCAAAAACTAATCGATGTAAATACTTGAAATTTTCACCAAATGTTTAGATTATCGTTCTCTATACACCATTAAATTTTCAAAGTTTTATTGAGCTATTTATAGACTATTGAAATTTTCAATTTTTTTAAGTAAACGATAAAATTTTTTTGGCTGCCCAGAAAATCTTGAAAATTTAATACAAGGTTTCTTATAGGTTGTTCCTTAACTGATAAAAAAAAATCTAAAATCGTAAGTCACAATTTTTTTTTATAAGAGCTCAAAGTTCCAATTTATACGAAATATGTAAAAATCGCGAAAATTTGCAAGTTATTTTGTAGATAAAAATTCATAAAGTTTTTTCTGTTCATACTTAAGGTTCAAAATTTTAACACTAGGTTATCTATAAGCTACTATTTAAAAATCTTTAAAAAAATTTCTACCGGACTTAGAGGAAAAAATTGAATGACTCTTTGAAATTTAAATGTTTACGAAATTGCATAAAATAGCGATTTATTCTCAAACGATTTTAAATATTTGTTATAATTCAAAAAGTATAAGTCGCAGATTTTTGAAATTTTTACCAGCTGTTAAGATTGACATTTCCTTTATGTCATATTTTTTTCAAAATATAATATTGATTTTTAAGCCACTTATAGGCATTTAAAATATTCGATTTTTTACATTTTTTTTTTTTATAATCGGTGATTTAGCTCGTACAAAATACTTAAAAATTTAATAAAAGATTCCACAGAAGTAGTGCTTATTATCATTCAAAAATTATTAAAATCCATATGCACATTTTTTTTTATAAATGTTTGAACAGCGAATATTGACATAAAATTACATATAAAATATAATATAATGTATAATATTCTAGACTGACAAATGATATCGGTTTTTTTTAAAATGCTTTAACTCAAAAACGAAAAATTGCAACAACTTGAAATTTTCACCAAATCTTTTTATTGACGTTATCTATACATTGTTAAGTTTTCAAAGTATTTTGACATATTTTGACTTATTTATAAGCAATATTTCAAAATTTTTCGTTTCAAAATAAAATATACTTATTACAATATTTATAAATAACAATATTTATAAATACAATTATATTGTAGACTAACATATCATCTCCGTTCAGAATCGTTTTTCGTATACAATGATACCTATCATTGAATTCAAATTTAACAAATCCATTATAATGACCTATCCTATGAAGAGTCGCACTCCACCCCCAAGTGTACAGCAGAGCGAGGCCCATCCGGTTCTTTTTTCCTTTTTATAAAATTATACTTTACTAACTTATTCAATATTTATACAAATATACATTTCAAATAAAACTATAGAAGTTCACAAAAAAAAAAAAATCTCAAATAACATAAATTTTTATATTTTAGCTCAAAGTACATTTTCTATAACACCATCGATCTTATATATTAAATACGTACATAAAATTACCCAATTATAGAAATTACGCATGAATGTGTTTGAAAAAAAAAACCTTGAAGATTATCAAAAACGTTTAATAATCCGTTTAGTAAAATAAAACAATTCCTGACATGAAAATAAACTTAAAGAATGTTCACGCGATGTTCTGTCTTCAGCTTTTCATAAAATTTGTTAAATTAATTTACGTTCCGCACGACGTTATAAAACAAGGGAAATTATCAGCTTCAAGAAAACTCGTTTAATTGGGTACCATTATATTTTAATCACGTTGAATTTGCGTTTGAAGGAAACTCGGCTTATAGCAACTTGTACAACCACGTATAAAATAATTTAATTGTTAATAATAATAATAATAATAATAATATCAATTTGTTTCCTCCATTATCTATTTAACTAAAGAATACCTGTATAGCGGGATATAGTTTAAAAAAAAAGAATGAGTAATTCGATGTTTTTGCAGACAAAGGAAGCAGCCATTAAAGCTCTGGTGGAGTTGGATGATCAAGGCGGTAAGGATGCATATTATTAAATACTTTAAGGTATATTATTTCCTAAAAAGTTTACGGCGAACTGTGTACATGATATCCTCAGAAGCCACTGAGAAATCGATATCTGATTGTATACAAACGTTCACGAAATAACAGTACCTACAATTCTAAACAAACTTCCAAACTTTAGTGTATATATATATATATATATATATAGTAGAACATTATAGGTGTGTAATTGCTTTAATACAGGTGGATTTATGACTAAAATAATGGTACTGCACAAAAACATCGTAATAAGATCGTCTAAAATCACGTATTATAATGACGTATTGTTGTATTTACGACAATACGACGCGGTATAGTCATTTGAATCAAAAATTTCCCGGGTATTTATTTTACGACCGAAGCCCTATGGTAGATCGATAGTAAGTTTGACGACAGCGATCGGCGTACACCTCAGATTTAGTCCATTTTTTTTTTCTTTCTCAATTAATTTCAATGCTTTACGATCAACGTTCTCGAAATGTACAAGCTGCTGTTGCTGCTGAGTCGAACAGACTTATTTTGTGCAATAATTAAACGCGCATAATACGAATATACGAGTACAACTAATCGTAGAATCAACCTCGAGCTTCGATCGTTATGTAATATATGATACATAGCATGTTATGTTGTACGTGATGCTTCCGTGACATTGATGTTATTGTAGTCGTGTGGTATAAAACTGTGATGCAATTTTCAGAGAAAATGGACAGGATCGAAGAGGGCATGGACCAAATAAACGCGGACATGAAGGAAGCGGAGAAAAATCTGACTGGCATGGAAAAATGCTGCGGTATTTGCGTGCTGCCTTGCAACAAGTAGGTATTTCGCGTCGCGTGCATGTGACTTCCCGGTCTAAATAAACACTTGTGCGCTACCGCCCGCGCATGCCGCCATCATTTATAGGAGTTCATAGGTAGGTGGTACCGGCCGGAAACTTACGACGGTTTTATGCGTTTATCTTTTTGCGCACTCGGAAAGTGTACGCACACGAATTTTACACAACATACATTGGTACTACTATCCATACAAATCGAATGTTTTACTGCTTTCTAAATGAAATCCGTTTTATGTCACAAACATCGAATGCGAGTAAAAAATACCTGGTGCGCTTGTCATAAATTTCGTAAGTTTATTCTAAGCGTCTTATCTTAATTCTAATAAAATAATACAGTTTAATAAAGTGAAATATTGACGAAACCGGGCATTTCAATCGATTATACTATTTATTTGTTTGTTATTCTCATAATTACTCAAAACATTTAATTATATTATCAATTTATAGACGTATTATAGTTTTTGAAATATTTTAATAAAATTTGTGATGTTTAAAGGCATTTGAAATTCTCGATTAAATTTAAGCCTAACTTATTAAGAACTTTGGGTTTACTACTACATCCAGAGTCGTCCTAAGGATTTTTAGGGCCTTGGACAGAGTAATTCAGGGCCCTTAATTATCACAATAATATACGAATATGATAAAAAAAAATACACGATATAGAAGTATAGTTTTTCGAACCTCAACCAATCAAAGTAATTTAAATGAATCGATAAAATGAATTACATTTTTAAGAGCTTCTCGATCATGTATTACCAGTTACATTATTGAATTACAATTTAATTTGTTCTTAAATAATTTATAAACAGGTATAGAAAATAAAAATATGGATGTTGTCACATCGATACCTGCGGTAACGAATTTTGACGTAAATTTGTATAAAATTATGTTATTCTTCATACTCCGATAATAACCATAATAAAATTGTAACCAATTAGAAATTAAAATAACTGAAAATGTAGCCTGTATAATAGCGCTTAAAGAAATTTTTAATTAATTAAATTAAATTAAATTAAATTTATTAATGTTTCATAAAGACAAATTATTTAGAAATAATATATTAATCTCAATTGACTCTAATGAGTAAAGCAGAGTATTTATAAAATAGGCGAATCTAGGAATTCATAGCAGGGTGTGCCTTTATCTCAAAAAGGCCCTCTGTATTTCAAAATACCTCTCAGTTATCAAACGTTTAAATATGTTTCCCATTTGAAATAACAATATTAATAATATTAAATAATATTAAGATTAATTTTTATTATCTAGTTTAGATGCTATTTTTCATGCTGTAAAATACGCATGTTATGTTTCAAAATTATTAAATTTAATAAACTACAACTATTGCAAAGTTCAATATATATTATTTTTTTTGGACATACTTACAACCAATGATATTATACTTTATACAATTATACTTCTGTGTTAAATGTTAATACTTA
The DNA here is from genome assembly GCA_034509805.1 of Sipha maydis. Classification (NCBI taxonomy): domain Eukaryota; kingdom Metazoa; phylum Arthropoda; class Insecta; order Hemiptera; family Aphididae; genus Sipha; species Sipha maydis. The sequence continues at coordinate 57,608 of JASXSY010001622.1, read as the reverse complement.
ATACAAAATAAAGTATTTTTCATTTTGTCAATAACCATAAAAATGATAATTACTGGTAAAATTAAATGACATAAAATAACTATGATCATGGCAATAAATTACGACTGTAGCCGTGCTATAAATAAACAGGAATGTTTTATCTTTTCTTGATATTATTGCTAATCTCTTATCAACTATGCTTATCACGATAATATTTATTGACAGTATTTGAACCCATAAAAATTTATTAAAATTAAAATATAAATTGTTTAATGTTTAATGATTAGACTCAATACCGTTGTAATTGAAATGAGTATTATGGTCCCTACACAGGTTTATACGAGTCGCAGGGAGTGCCCTGGCACACCAGATACACCCTATAGATTTGCCTATGATTTATAATTAATCAGGAATTAAAGAGGACCCCTTTAAATTTTTCTAAATTGAGGTCTGGGGAAAAATAATCCCATTGTTCCTTCTTGAGAATGGTCCTATTTACATGAACTATTTTTAGAAATATTTACTGATCCACCCACACTTATTATTTTATTTACTCGAAATCACATTTTCTAGGACAATGGTTGATTGTTTTCAAGTTTCAAATACCAGTATAGCAATATTTTCAACCGTCCTTGAATCTCATCCAGTCATGGAGTCACATCAGTTTTATCAATTAATTATAAACACATTATAAAAAAAAAAATTGCATCCTGAAAAAATAAGAAAGTGTAAACACAATTTTTAAAATTTTGAAAAATCAACACGAAAAAGTGACGTATTCATGACTTTTTCCAACAGCATAATAATTTGAGATATTTAAATCAGACTATTAAAATTAAAATAAATAAAAACCTAGCCTAATTTCAGTAATAAATTTGATTAATTTTCCAAAATAATTTTCAAAATATTCAAACCTAAGTGATGGCATAGAACACATTGAATATTATTTGTTCATTATTAAATGCATATCCAATATTATACAGAAATAACTGCTTTAAAAGAGGCCTAACCTACAATATATTTTATCACATTCATTTTATATCTTACCTGAAACGAAGTTCCACGAACTAATAAAAAAATCTATCAACAAAGTTTTCCGTGTAAGTAAATTTCAGTTTGTACACAAACAAAGTTACTCCTTAGCCATCGCGGTATTAAGGCCAAAGCCTCCGGGAACAATAATATTTTACCACCGTCTATTACCATAGTCCATATCTATCCCGACAGCGAATGGCTTAAATATTTTATCCGGCTTCGTGTACTTGGATAGATGAGTTTATAAATGACGGTAGTCAAATGAAGACAGCATATTACTTAATCAATACATTTCATAATTATAAAGCTTTACTGATTCAATTCACAGGCTCAACTGTTGTTGGAATAATTTATTTTTCAACGAACTGTGTTATTATAGTTACAATTCTTCAGAGGGACTTAATCGTACGATTTTTTTTTTGTGTCGGAACTCAACTCGTACCTATCCTTTACTTCTACACTAAAACGAACATTTCATTAAAGGTAACAAAGCAAGATATACATTCATACAATACATAATCGCACAAAAATGTGTTTTCATTACCTTAATGATTGAGGATTCGTTGTCTTATTATAATGCGTAAAAAAATAGATGTGCTTAAGGTTTCAACTATATATCTAATATAGTAATGAATATTATCAGCGTAAACGAATAATTATAATCAAATATTCTAATGGAACCAGGGGCGCACCTAGAATTTTTTTCAAGGAGCTCAATATTTTTACTATCACGTATTTCAAATACGTATATAATAATAATACGTAATATAATAATATAATAATATACGTATATTATAATACGTATAATATATCACGTATTTCAAATATATTTATTTCACAAAATAATAATTTTGGTAATGGTTTTACCGCACAGTAGAACCTCGACTATTCGAACTAATTGGGACCACAACGAGTTAGGATAAGCGAAAGTTAGGATAATAGAAATTAAAAAAGAAATATTATGTGTACATTGATTTTAAAATTATTATTAATATTATTGTTATCGATTTATTATTCTTATTATTACACATTACATATTATTTTATTATGTACTTATTACGAAGAATAATATTATTTTATTATGAATACATATTATTAAATAGTATGAACTTATTTCATTTTACATATATATTATTATTTGTGTTTAACAAATTTATTAATTTTATATTATAGATATTTTTATACAGATATTTTCCGTATTGAGTATTGACGTTCGGATGCATGAATTGAAACGAAATAACGTTTGGATAATAGAGGGTTCGTATAACGGAGGCTCGGATAATCGAGGTTCTATTGTACTAGATAGATCGATAATGGATTATAAAAATAACCCTGGCAAATGTTTATGATGTAATATATATGCAATACTTTTTTCTTGAACAGCCAAGGCTCCTAACATTTATGTTTTTAGAATGAACCGGATTTCAAACATTCAATTATAACTTTTTTTAAATTAAATTCACTTCACATAATTTATAAGACAGTTAATTTTTGTTATAAAAAAAATATTTTCTTCTCATTATAATACGGTCTAAGTAAAAATAATTTCAAACGTTCCGTGAGTTATGAGCTTTTGAAATTAAGTAATCCCACTTTATAATTGTATATGCTTGTTATTTCACACACTTATTTTTGAAGAACGTGCATTCAATCTAAATATTATAATGACAACGAAAAGTATTTGATAAATTATTATAAATATATATATATATATTTATTGCTTTTTAATTATTTAAATCGCATTAAAAAAAATTGCTGAATTTTGATTTCACTCGTAGCACGTATTATAATTCAATTTTGCAGCTTTTTCTTTAGGAATACTTATTTCATGGGGAAAAAATAAAAGTTTTTAGTAAACAATTCAAATGAAAATAATTTTTCCCCTTTGAAACAACTTCACTGTTCAGGCTAAACAAAATTATGTTGTAACGTTTTATAAATGATTACGTTTAGGTCGACATCTTTTAAAGAAGACGAGGGCACGTGGAAAGGAAACGAAGACGGAAAAGTTATAAATAAGCAGCCACAGCGTGTGATCGAAGGTCCTAACACTACACCCCAGGGCGGATACATTGTGAAGTAAATTACAATTGTTACATTAATAATCAACTAACGACAAAAAAAAAAAAACCAATACAAATAAAAGTACATTTGTGTAGGATTACTAATGATGCTCGGGAAACAGAGATGGATGAAAACCTAGGACAAGTCAATACGATGATTGGTAATTTGAGAAACATGGCATTGGATATGGGTTCTGAACTCGAAAACCAGAATCAACAAATCGAGAAAATCAGTACAAAGGTATTTGGATATTATGTCGATTTATATTATTATGCAAAATAATATATTGTATTGAAATTATGATTGATTTTCCTTTGAGCATTTTAAAGTGTTTAAAACAACATGTTGATCCTTAGTACAAATTCCGATTTGAGATAGGAGAGGGAAGGTTAGGTTTTATTTAAAAGGATTTACATTTTTAAACAGTTATAGTTCATGAATTCTTTTCATGCATACACTATAATATAATTTTCTTTGAAGTATAAATAATTAAATTAACCAAGTAGAAATGTCCTTTTTGTTTTCACTAATATAGGTCAATATTCCTCTTTTCGTTTCGTGAAACTTTAAATTATTAAATACGTCAAATTCACGATGAATATTTAACAGTGCCGTCAGTACTCAAATCTCAAAATTTACGTGTATTTGCTTTGTACAGATTACAACAGTTTTCAAAATATGACACAAGCGTTAAATAAAACCAGAAAATCATAGAGTATCTATTATTAAAAGAATGGAAAAATATGCTAAGATGCTGAGATATTATTCATCTTGGTCGTGAAAAAATGTACTGTATGTTGTAATCAAAACAATCAATTAAGGAAGTCCCGTTTTCGATATAAATTTAAATCATAACCTCTTTGGTGTGAATATTGTCAAGCTATTCGGTGATAGGTGACATAATATAAAGAATAAAGTTAACAGTATTATTTCTATTTCATACCACACGATCTTTGGAAAAAAACCATCTAAATTACATATCCTTTATTCTACAACTAATTCTAAATGTACAACAGGTTATTCAATTTTTTAATAAATATTTTAAGTGGGTCAATTTTACCCTCCACTGCGTAATCTTTTTTCCTTAGGGCCAATAATAGAAAATACACACACAAACAAGCAAAATAATAAAATAAACAGGTGTACAAGAATATATTATAGTCCCATGCCTGAATCGTAAAGATTTATTATTAATTTTCTATATAATGATGAACCTGTGTATTAAATAATTTTGGTGTAAAACGTATACATGTAATGAATTTGTGCTTGATTTCAGACTAAGTCAAACGAAGTGCGGATTTCGGTGGCAAATCAGAGGACCAGAAATCTTCTTAAATAAATATAATATCAAACGTACAATCTTTTTGACGTACTTGCTCTATTCGACGTCATCATAAATAAAAATTATAATAGGATGTTTTTCATTCTGTATAGCTACTCATGTTTAATGAGTAAAGATCGTGTCTTCCCTGCATATATTATGTTTTACAGCGTACTGAAACATAGAAATAGACTTAAGTATATTATACATAAATATTTATACATATAAGCGTATTAAATGTGATCTGCATTACTATCGTTGCTTTCGTTTAATTTACATGTGTATATTATACAAATTTATTCACGATAATCGTTGTTAAAACTCTCGCTTACTCGTAACTATGCATGATTACATTCAAATACGTATCAAAATAAGTTTTTAGTGGATAGTTCTGGATTTTTTTTCACATTGACTTCAGGAGATTTTATGTTTTTTAACAGTTGTATTATTTTTCTTTTAACGAGTTAAATGTACTCGTACATCACACTTCTTTCTTCTTTATGTGTGTTTATCTATGAAAACAGTTTAAAAAAACAACAACAATCTAATAAAAATTCCAATTTAAACTTTCCATAGATTACAGTTATCACGAAAGTATTTTACGTTATTATTATTTACCTATATTTCGATGATTTACGATAATTTGTGCATTTCAATAGCACGTGCATTTCTATAAAAACATTTGTGAAATCTTTCTATTAAATACCGATCCGTCCACCCTATGAATAAAAACAAATTTCATTATTTTTGCTATTTATACAAATTTCAATATACAGTATAGACATAAATACATAAAATGTCTTCCTAAAAGAAGAAGAAATAATTTTTCAAACACATAACTATTATTGAAAAAAAAAACATTAAAACTAAAAAACCTACAGATTTATATATATAAGTGTATAAAATGTATTTATCACAATTAAATTATACTTTGGGTCATTTTATATAATTAAAATAATGCATGTTATTTTTGAAATACAAACTGCATAATTTCTACGTGAAACTATCAAGCTCAAACGTATTTCAATGCAGTGAAAAAAAAACAAAAAAACTGTCTGTGCGAATATCGTTAATATGATATAATAAACTTGGTGGTCTGATAACGCCAAAAATATTGATTATTTGTTTATTAATTTCGCGACAGTCTGCTTATTAATTAGGCCACTCATGAATTCGTAAATATTACCGTTAATAAGTATTTTTAATTTTGTCGCACATTTATAAAACGCGTTAAATGCTTTTAGTTTACTTATCCGTGTGCCTAACTGTACAATTAATTAGAAAGTACTTCGTACAGTTTCCAATTATATACATAATGAATAACTTCTCAATTAATGACCATTTACACAGAGTTAACGCAAATACAGAAAAGCTTCGGGATTTCAATATTTACATATTTCATGTAGACTATATTTGAATTTATTCAATTGGAACTCAATTTAAAATTTTATACTAAACACATAAAAATATTAAACGGAAATGATTCATTTATTTTTTATATATTAACCAGTTTTAATTTACAACTCCCGGATAAGTAAGGTTGCATGAATATTCAAAATTCTTTAATGACTTCAGAGGTATTTTCTATTTTTCGTTTTTGGAAAATGTTTTAAGGTATTTACTCGACCCCGAATAGAAAATTCGAAAATTGAATCCTAAGTACAGTGAATACAATATTCCCTCGAGATACTTTAAATAATAAAATACGCAAGTATAAGCTGTATAAGTATAAGCTGTACACGTAAAATGGTTTTATTTATTCAAAATCGACCTAGTGTTATTGGATGTCATATTTTAGCTATATTTTAATCATCAACAATTCAAAAAATATACTCGTAAATATTATAACAGGATGTACAATTAAGTTAAAAGATTTAACTATTTATGATTTTCGTTTTACGAAATATTTCACACAAGTATTTTCAGCTTTTTTATTACATTAAAATTAGTTTTCGTTTTACTTACCTAAACATTCTAGCATTCTTAAAATAAGTACTTGATGATGTAATCGATTCAACTAACTGAAAAAAATAGCTACTTTAATAACCGTGTACTTGAATTATTTAAACATTTAAAAGTACGTTTATTTTAACGATTTAATGTTAAAATCAATTACAACTAAATTATTAATTATACTATAATAGTATACACTGCAGTTAAGATACGAATATATGGTAATATAATAAGTTGAAATTATAAATTATATATAAATATAATAGATGCGTTAGCTATATAAGTTATAACTCTGACTATAGATGGGTAAACCCAAGAATTTTTTTGTTTACTTTAGTTATAGTATAATTTTTAAATGCAAAATGTCAGTTTTTTTTTTTACACTTATAAGAATTGTTATAACTATTTGTAGTTTATACTTCACACACTATGTAATAACAGTAATTATAGTAATAACTAAGCGATAACAATCACCTAGCCCTGATGCTTTGTATCCTGTTCGTGAAAATGCAAAAAGAACTCAATGGAAATCGCACGGTTCCACGAAATGTGTTATTATATAATATATTTAATGTAAATGTATTATTTTTCAATACCATCAATGTCAACATTCGACGAGCTTTTTTCATTATTCAGTTTATTGTATGTGAATTTTCCATAAACGCTATATTTATTTTCAATATAAATCTGTAAAACGAATAAAGTCAATTAGACAGTAAGAATAGAATTTTTATTTATCGTTCCATCATTATTATTTTACGGATGTTTTTATAACATTATTCATATAATTAAATATACATTGGTATAGGTACTAGTGCTCTTGATTTGATGTGGGTAATACCCGGGTACCCGTTTATCCGGGTAATACCCGATTTTGTGGGTAGTCAATGTTTTCGGGTAGTGGGTACCCATTACCCAAAATGTTCGGGTACCCGATGGTTTTTTTGATATACGTTCAGCTCAGTCTTAACTCCTAAAGGTACGGTTTCCTAGGCGCGACCGGTCGCCGCGACGGTCTCTCTCCCACTGTTTATATGTATTTTATATTGACTGGTTTCCCAAACGCGACCGTCGCGTTGCGACCAACTTTTTTCGGCGCGACCAGCGACAACACCGGTCGGAAAGCAGTGTATCGCGACCGTCGCCTGCGACAATATGGCAAAATTAACTAATAGCTGTAATTGGTTCTTTCACCCGATTGTATGGTTTTTTCGACAAATGTCTATTTATTAAAATTTCAAAGAATCCCTCTGTTTTTATATTGATAAATAAGTCATTCACTTTTTGTCTCTTTTAATAACGTGTAATTAATAATTCATCATCTTCTTCTTCTTCAAGTAAGAGTAATATAATTTTATTATTATTAGTTATTATATTAGTGATACTCATATTGAAAATAAAAAAATAATAATAAAAAAATAATAAAACACAAAATACGTCTTCACGGCGAGAACACTGATACGATACAAAATATAAAGTAGACTAATTGTTGATCTCGGAAGCCTGTCGCACGTTAGGAAACCAGACAATCATCAGCGACAGGTCTCCGCGACCGATCGCGGAGACCGGTCGCGTCTAGGAAACCGTAGCTTAAGAGGTAATCAGTATTAAATTATACATTACACAATTATTTGAATAAAAATTATCTATAAAAATATAATCTAAGATATACATACCTTAACATACCTAAGATCATTAAGCTGTGGTTATCGAACACAGAAACAGATAAGATAAACTTAATTCTAGTTATTAATACTTTCATATTCTTTTTTTTTTTTTTTTTTTTATTAGCCTTCAGTCAACGACTATTAAACTTTCATATTCTTATATACACTTTTATTATTATCGAATTATAAATACATATTGGAATAGTTGTCAAAATTTACGGAATATGTAAAAATATGTAAAATTAAATATTTCTTAATTTATTGTAACTCGTGTGAAACGAATTTATCATTTACAATAGTTAATTAATTTATGATGTTTTAAAAAATATATATATTTACATACAAATCCCAGCTCTAGTAATGAGTATACAAATCATAACGGGTACCCAATCCATAACGGGTACCCGAAATGTTGTAAATCGGGTAATACCCGTAAAACCCTGTTACCCGGGTACCCGGGTATCAAGAGCACTAATAGGTACATTATTATGTTACCTATAGTAACAGTATAGGAAGTATACGTAGTTGGGAGGAAGGCGAGGCAGAAGAAGAAGAAGAAGATAGGTACATTATTATGTTACATAGGACCATGCTGAATGGATCCAAACTTAATCTAGTGTCACGTTGTAAGGCCGTATTAAACGTATTCGAATTAAGACTTTAAGACATTTTTAAATATTCAGTAGTCCTTTAAATTTTAAATAGCAATCTACGATCGATTAATTTACACTTTTTTTAATAGTAAACGATTAAATTATAAAATTTGTGTACATGACTACGTATCCGATTGTGTACGAAATCAGAATGTACCGGATTGTGGTTCCAATAAAAACACTCGTACACAGTACATAATATTGCTTAAGAAATCCACTAGACAACATTTGAAGTACACATTTGTACAAGGCTGCAGCAGACTTAAACAGGACCGTCCCCAGGGAGGAGCAATGAGACCATTTTGCCCCAAATCCCAGTCCCGAAAAATTTAAAGAGAATTTATCTTAATTTCCAGATTAATTAGAAACACTCTGAGTTACTCATTGGAGTTTATTGATATTAATATATTATTTCTAAACTATTTTATTTAAGAAATATTATTAAATTTAATTAAATCCAATTAACTTAAATTTATATTAGAGCGCTAATATACAGACTGCATTTTCAGTTATTCTGATTTCTAAATAGCTTTAAATGTAATTTATTATGGTTATTGCTGGAGTAAAAGAATTACATGATTTTTTCCAAATTCATGTTAATTCGTAAATGCGTTATCGAAAGTATAAACGCGACAACATCCAAGTTCTGAGTTTTTTATTTTAGGACAAAATAATTTTTTTTATTAAACGTGGTCACTGATAATACATTAACGAGAAATTAAAAATTAACAATTAACAAACAATTCATTATATCAGTAAAATGTATTTTTATTGTTTTGATACGCCGATAGTGTTACTTTTTTATCTTAATAAAAACAAATAAATTTCCTATCATCGAGGGTTATTTAATATAAAAATAAATATTTCTTCTCGTCTGGAACAAAAATAAAATAAAATAGGTATTACGATTTATTATGTCCGCCCTCGGCCACCAAAGTCTGGACACGTTTGTGCTTGTAGTTAAACTATTTTTTCGATGACTGAACGGTTGGTTCGCATAATGATAAAAGTGTAACAATATACTCCGACAAGCTAAAAAAATATCATTACACATTAATTTTAAAAATACAATAATAGAACCGTACGCTTCGTTGTCCCCCGGATATTGCTTACAATATACTGATGCAGTGTTCGAGAAACAAACGAATCGTTAAATCCAACGAAACGCGTAGAATTCGCGTTCCACCATAAATAATGAAGACACTGACTAAGTATGACCTTTGCCTGGACCTCGTTAATGCTGAAGGGTCGAAAAATGATCGAATTACATTCGTCTCCATGCTTGTATATACATTTATCTTCTTACTTCAATGTATACTTTTTTTACTTCATTTTTTTTTTCTTAATAATCGGATACGATAAGTTCATCGAGATAATTTTTTTTTTTTTTTTTTAACGAATTTGAGACTTCAATTTTCATTTTTAAATTAAATATTTTACATTGTTGTATTATTACTAGAGATGTGAGTTTGTTTTATACAGTGGTATTAAACTGTAATATACAACGTATAATACACATGGTATAAAATTATTTTATACAGACGGTATAAAAAAAAAAATTAAAACCTTAAGTTAAGTTAATTTAGTTATTACCACGATTAAACAAACTTAAATATAAAATTATTATTTATTAGTTATTATCGCAACATATTTTCCCATTGATTAGGGAAAGTACTCATTCTAAAAATATCCTTAGCGGAGTAGTTTTATCCTTATCGAATTAAATTCAAATTATTAAATTAATTCTTGTATTACGTATATATTAAATGTTTTCTGACCTTCTAGTCACTTTAGATTCTGAACGGAGTGATGGAATCTATTGGTTTTACAATGATGTGATTTTATTTATTTTTGTGTCTGACGACACCTTTTTTACCATTAAAAATGCTTTGATTTGCTTAAGCAGCAACTTTTCTGAAAGGAAAGTGAATGTAGATGGTACTTTGACAAGTCGAAAATTCAACTTTTTCAATACTTTTTAAAAACATCGAAAAAAACGATAAAAAAATTACGAAAAAACGGGAAATTTTACGCAAAATCACGTTTTTACAAATTACATCTTTTTAAAATAATCTAACTCAAAAACCAAAAATCGCAACAACTTGAAATATTCACCAAATCTTTATATTGGCGTTCTCTATACATGGTTAAGTTTTCAAAATATTTTGACATATTTTGACTTATTTATAGACAATTTAAATTTTCGATTTTTGTAAAATTTTTGTTTTTAAACATCTATAAAATTTAATTGGTAGACCGAAAACTCTTGAAAATTTAATACAAGGTTTATAATAAGTTAAACTTATCGTAACTAAAAAATATTGGTGATCGGTTGACTCAATTTTTTTTTACAAGCCGTTAATGCTCAAATTTGTATAAAATGTGTAAAAATCACGATAATTTGCAAGTTATTTTGTAGATAAAAATTCATAAAGTTTTTTCTGTTCATACATAAGGTTCAAAATTTTAACACTAGATTATCTATAAGTTACTCTTCAAAAATCTTTAAAAAAATTTCTACCGGACTTAGAGGAAAAAATTGTATGACTGTTTGAAATTTAAATATTTACGAAATTGCATAAAATAGCGATTTATTCTCAAATGATTTTAAATATTTGTTATAATTCAAAAAAAATAAGTCGCAGATTTTTGAAATTTTTACCAGCTGTTAAGATTGGCATTTTCTTGATGTCATAATATTTTTTATGACTATTTTTTTATTTTTTGTCAATATTTTCATATTTTTTTCAAAATATTATATTGATTTTTAAGCCACTTATAGGCATTTAAAATATTCGATTTTTTTACATTTTATTATTATAATCGGTGATACAAAAAATTTGGCTCGTATAAAATACGTGAAAATGTAATAGAAGATACCACAGAAGTACTTCTTATTGTCATTCAAAAATTATTAAAATCCATGGGCATAATTTTTTTCATAAGCGTTTGAACAGCGAATATTGACATAAAATTACATGTAAAATATAATATAATGTATAATATTCTAGACCGACAAATGATATCAGTTTTTTTAAAATGTATTATATCCTAGACAAACATATTAACTCCGTTCAGAATCGTTATTCGTATACAATGATATCTATCATTGCATTCGAATTTAACAAATCCACTGTAATAATGACCTATCCGGTTCTTTTTTAAATTATTCTTTTTTAAAATGATTCGTATTTCATAATTAATAATAGGTTTATAACATAAAATATGTTATAATAATTATATAATAATTATATAATAGGTTAACCTCTGTTAAATTTCCAATAATTTGAGGTACTGCAAGGTTCTATACGGTATAATACTGGTATAATACCGGTATAATATGGTATAATACAACAAGAAAATAAAATACGGTATTTTAACATCTCTAATTATTACCATTGCTAATTGAACCGTTCTGTCGATAAAGAAACTTACCTATGTTTCATATTTAAGTACAAATATGATTCTAAAATCATTGTATACTGAAATGTATGTAAATGTAAATTTTCATTCACAGCATCCAAAAATATTACAATTAATAATCAAAATACAATATAACTATTATTTTGAATATTACTTTACATTCCTTGCCATTACGCGTCACTATTAAATAAATAAGATAACAAAACAAAAAACGTAACTTTTCGACGATCACACATCCTCTTCACCGATAAAATTAAAAATATTTGGTTTGTACATTAGATGGAAACTTAATTTGTATGGGGTTCGTATTTACCCTTAAAGTACCGAACGACTGAGACGTTAATATGTTCGAACGTTAATTTCCTATGACTGTCACATGGCAAATATTTGTTCGTTGTAAACTGTCAGAATTACATTGAAGTCCAGACAAGAACAAATGATCCATTTAAGGCTCAATAAGTGTTATTAGTCTCGGGAGAATCTTTCTAGCTGACCTTTGCTATTTATTTTCGAATTCAATTTTATATACTTTTATTTAAAGATAATATTTTAGTTAAATCTAAAAGCTTTTTTACGTGCAGAACTTTCGGATGAAAATATTTTAATAATTTCCTTTTTATTTAATTTTATATTATGTTCACACGAAATTTTTATCCCATCTTCTAAAAGAATTTCTAAAATTTTAGTTCGAAGTCGTGTTTTGATTAACTTAAGTTTAGAAAATGATCATTTTGTACTAGAACTAAAAACCGGAAATGGTATTTCAATTTAAACTACAATAAACTAATTCGGAAATGCTGAATTTATTTTTGTTAAAATAATATTTTATAAATATGAAAAAAAAAATTCTGTATAATGTACAATATTTCTAAATTTTTTTTTTTTATTAGGTACTTCATCTTAATTGACAAAATCTGAACTTGTAAAAGTATCAGAATACAATCAAAATTATTATTATCATGAATTGCAGATGGAAGGTTTCTATTTCCTATCGATAACAATTTATACCTATTACATAATATTACAAATGCATCCATTGATAATAGACTAAATAGACAGGTAACAACTTTCCTAAAATCTACATAAAATTTAAAATTATAATAAAATTATATTTATTTAAAAATAAATATAAGAGAAATAAGCAATCAGTATAGTAACATAATAATTAGTAAATGTTATAGTAACATGATTGTGAGAACAGGCCCATGAAGCACCATCTTCATAATTTTCTATTTAACTAACAAGGAAATTTAATTATTATTTTAATATGTCACAATATGTCACATTGTAGTATAATTTTCAGTGAATCTTACATGTGAAAACCCGATAAATATACTTAAAATATCATAACACTAAAAAATTTTATATAATAAAAATAACAATAATAATATTAAGCTCTTATAATAAATAAGAATCCGTTATTTTTAAATTCATTAATTTATTTAAATAAATACAAAATTAACAATTCATAATGTAGTGCAAGTGTATAACTGTACATAATCTGGAATTTTTCATCAAATCAAATTTACACCGTTGAAACACATAAGAAGTTTAGGTTTGATGGTCCCGAAGAAAGTCTTCAACTTTTCTTAGATATAAATCGTATGAACAAAGATCATTTGATTTCACGAAATCGGAGCGTCTATCTCCTGTTAATTCTAAGGATAATCAGAAATACATTATATTAGCTCTTTAATTTTGAGTAAAATAATAATATTAATATATTTATAATATTATTATCTATAAACGTCGTACACTTGTTAAAACTTACCGTCGTTGTATAAAAGCACTCTACTTTTAGTTTTTACTGCCGCGTTCGTTCTATTAAAACGTGCTTTATTTTCCGTCTATAACACAATTCAACGAATAAAATACACTGATGTGAAATTAAATATGCTAACGAATCCTGTCTTATTATTATTACTATTATTATAATTATTAAGGTTATTATAATTGTTATTATTATTATTATTATTATTAATACTATATGACACGTGCTATTTTTTTTTTCTATTGAATACTAAACGTTTGCTTTTCGACTAAAAATCGTCATTTGTAAGATAATTAACTGATTATTTTTTTTTTTTTTTTTTAAACACCAAACACGACGTACCGTATGGCCGAGATACAAATTGACGCAATTCATCAGCCCATCAACACAAACTTCTTCAAATTTAACATTACTGAATTGCTTCATTCCCCAACGGTGTAACTGTAATATGAAAAAAAAAACAAAAATCTTAATTGTACAATTACGCGCACGTCTCTAACATTTTTATTAATCCGATCAGCTATGTACTCACCTCTACTGTATCAACAAAAGTCGGCAATCTGAACAACAGTTTTGGAGCAACCACACTGGCCAATCTCATTAAAGCAGCCATTTTCATATTTCTTTCGCCTGCACAGTATTCCATCGGCGGTGACGTGACAATCGCGTCAGCTCTGAACATATACGCACTCTTATAAAAATCGCCTACTACGAATCTTATATTCTTCTCAACACCGTACACCCGGGCGTTATGTTTCGCGAGCTTTATTCTCTTCGGATCACTGTCCATCGCGATGACTGTGGATATTTACGACTCGGGTGATTATAAATTATACATATTTATTCAAATGATCGCCGGCAGACACAAGTGCAGATATTTAGAAAGTTGTTTCAACTATGTTGTACCGTATCACAAGTATATATTTTTAATGATAGTTTAATTTAAATTATTACCGTTTCGGCAAACCATTGCCAGTTGTATGGCCATTGCGCCCACACCGCAGAACGGGTCCATAACAGTGTTAAAGGTTTTGTGCTGGTCAGCGATGCGTTTGGCCAAAACCTCCGGTGTGCCAGCGTAAAGACTCTCTGTGTGAAACGCAAGAAAGTACCGTAACATACTATAATAATTACTAGTCGATCGTCGATTTTGTTGTATTATCAACTGATCGTTATGGCACTGTTAAAAGTCATGGTTTTACATGATTTCCATCGCATCATGCAGCCTAGTAAAAATCCCTCCCCCACCGATCGTTGACACATAACCGATCGTTCAGCGTTAGCGAAATGGGAATTCGAAATTATTATTATGTGAAATAAATGGCAACGACTGTTGTACAGTCCACTGTCGTATACGAGCATTATTCTTTGTTCCGAGAACCCAAAGCGTTTCTGCCGACCGAAAACCGTACGCAACATAGCACCAAAACGCCTAAGCGGTTTACGTACCTCTATCGGCCATCACGCCCTGGTCAAACTTCGAGAACTGTTCGTACCGCATCGTCCATTGCTCGTGAGTCTTGTTCAAGTCCTGGAAAACATACGATGATCGATCACGTACTTGCTAATGTTAATCACTGCGCGCGATAGGGTACACGAAAAAAGTTGAACCGCTTCGGAACAAAACGTGCGAAAACGACCGTTTGGAATATTATGTAATACGAATATTTGTAAAATATATGAATTATGTATCGTAATGCGTTTGTACGTTGACGCGATGAACACTCAAAAGCGGCACTGGCGATACGTTATCGGTCTGGTCGGACAGGCCGGCGGCCGGCAATGGACAGTCCTCGTCATCGGCGGCGTGGTCGGCTGTGGTCGGGCTCCGACTATCCCGGCGTTCGACCGCTGTGGACGACTCGAAGCGCACCGTTCCGTCGGCCGCGCGAAGAATGGCGGTGGCCAAATCTTTATCGGCGTCCGCGGCGGTGGTCGCGTCCGCTACACCGACATCCGAACGCTGCGCGGCCGCGGCGTTCGCTATCGCGTCGTCGACGATGGGATTGGCGGTGGCCACATCCCCATCGTCTTCCGTATCGACAGCTGAACGCTGCGGGGCCGCGGTGCCAACTGCCGCGTCGACCGGTTCCGTGTTCGTGGCCGCGTCCGCGGTACGACCGTGGACGTTCGGGATGGGCTGCGGCTGTTCCGTTCCGTGTTCGCTCTCCCACGGCACACAATCGTCGTGCACGAACAATTGGCAATCTGTTCGAACGCGGAAAAACGGCAGTTGAAAAAACAACGCACTTGTGTTGTGAAACTTATTCGTGTGAAACGTTAGACATTTTCGCGTACCGAAACACCGGACCATGTCCGAATACACTCTTCTGCGCCGGCACACTGAGCATTTCCTAAACCACCGGGATGTCACCGGTACGATCAACAAGCCTCCAATGGTTTCCTTTCCGAAAACGTGACGGCTGCAGTCGATCGTTTCTGCCGCTTTGAAAATACGTTTGAGGAGGTATTCCATGCAAAAAGTGTCCATTTTTATGCGTTCCGATGAAAAAATATTAAACTATTATGATACGAATATTTCAGTCACTGAGCGAGTACAAATGTTGATTTCGTATCCAGAATGTCGAATGAGATGGACGAAAATCGTATTTAATAGGTAAACAAAATTCAATGCTTACACTCGTATATCTTGTTTTGTCACATAGCTACGAGTTTTAAGCCATATCATTTAATTGACAGAAGCTAACGTTTAATAGAGTTTTTTTCAGTGGATATTTTAACTAACATTTTTGAACATTTTTTGTCTCCTAGTAGACTGTAATAATAATAACTGGGCGACAACAATTTTTTTGGTAAAATATTATAAAAAAAATAACACATCAAGTAATAATTAGGAATTTGGGATAATAATATTACTTGATGTGTTATTTTTTTTATAATATTTTACCAAAAAATTATTAAAATTATTAAAACATGACTATAAGTTGCCCATATACTGTCAAATATACACATCAACGATTGGCATCATTAGCTATTTTCATTTATATTGTTTTGTGGGTATTTAACGACGTTATCGCGGCGCTGTATAGCAGCGTTGACGTGCGTAATAACACGTCTATTTTTATTTCAGTAAAATTTCTTAGTATTTAATTTTGTTTTATCGTAAAATATTCTGGCATTTTCTGCCATTTTTCTGGCATCCGTCGAACATCGAGATCGAAGTGGATTGATAAAAATTTTAAGGTAAGAAAAATAATATACGTATTAACTGTAAAAACATTTATCTAATTTTAACTTTTAAAGAATTTAATATTAAAGTTTAAGTTACTATACACTACATTAATTAAGTCAATAATTTATTTAATTAAAACTTAAACAACTTAGGCTGGGGCCACACGAGCGTACAAAATGCGTCGATACGCACGTACTTTTTGACGCGCGTCGTAGGACTACATTATCGGTTATGGGAGCAGACACACGAGTAACGCACGTTAATACGGACGTCAAATTTTATCGACGTATTATTTCTTCGACGCACGTACGTTTTTTTTTACATTATATACTTTTAAAATATGTCATTAACTAATAACTAATATTAATATGTCACTACCTATATTATTATAAATTAAAAGGATACATTTAACTAAAAAACTATTTGTACTTATTGATATATTACGGGTTTGGTCAATATATTAGACTCCAACAGTTAAGAGTTTCCAAGGTTTGTTGTATCTTTTTCTATTTTTAGGCTCATAAAAAAATGATATGTTAATGTTGATTTTATTAATTTTGCGAGGATTTTTTTTTATGTCGCCCAGTGAAAATGTTCTAAAATATTCACTGGTTTTTTTTGTTTTTTTTTATGAAAATACGTTCACAATCATTTTTTATTCCGGTTACATTTTTCTTGGTATACCATAAATGTCGTATAATAATTCACATACTCGAGTTATATTTAAAGCTTATTTCGCGCAGCTCTTTTTTATATATCTATTCGCACACCTAGATCAGTACTGTAACAACTCAAAACATTTTTTTAGTTACACCTATATTATGATTTTTTACGGCATTATGTATGAAATGTTTTAATTATCAAACTGATTTTATTATGCGTTTCCTTATTATGAAAAAATTGTTTACTTTAACAAAACTACCTATAAAAGCTGAAAAAAGCATTAAACACCATTAATGATGACGATAATATGGTACAATAATAACTTTAATGATAATGGAAGACCTTACGGAATAATAGTTATGTTCAAAGTTCGACGTACTTTTTTTTTTTCTTACTGTTTTAATCGACGGCGCCACGGGTAGACTTTCATATTAATTCCGAGGCGTCATCATCGTTTATTGACAGTGTTGGGAAATATCTAGATTAATGTATCTAGATAAGTTATCTAGATAAAAATTATTTATATTTTATCTTATCTAGATAAATGTATACTCAGTTATCTTTATCTTCATCTAGATAAAAATCTTGTTATCTATGAGTACCAATCTAGATAATTTATTTAAATAGAATAAAAATAAAATTTGAAAATTTAAAATGTTTTTACTGCTCGCTGAACAACTAAAAATCCGGAACGCGTATTTGACGCACAGATATCAAGTGGTGCGACGCACCGTCCGAACAGAGCATACACAAGCATTCGTGTTCGCGCACATGCTCAGCTTGTGCGTGTTCTCGTGTGGACGCGCCTTTGTATGGCATAATATGTAGTTCTACAAACTAAAATTATATTTTATACTGTTTATACATTTATAATTAAAGCTGTTAGATATTATATCGTAGTCGTTAATCGGTAATAGTTTTTGGTAGGCATTGTTGACAGTCGATCCGTGCATTCCTTTCCGTGAAGTCGTTGTATTTTGGAAAACGTTAAAGTAAAAAGAAAATAATTGTTTATGATATCACAACAATTTGGACTTACGCTCTCTAGATTTGTGTGATATTTATGAATGTATATGGATTAGGGTTTTTATTTTTTATTTTTTTTTAAGGGGGGGGGGTGGAACAGCTGTCCCGTTTTTTTATTTTCTTTATATGGTCACCCTAGTGTACACGTGTACAAAAAATGTATCATCCCGTGTCATATTTATCATATTGCTGTGTAATTCTGACGTACATACACTATACATAATGTTAATATTTTTTTTTAATGAATTATTGTATATTTTGTTATCGTCCAAAAGTTGCCATTTATTGATGAAGGTAAATTAATTTCGGCATGGCTGTCAAAATCTTAAGTTTATACATAAAGTTTTAATTGACGACTCGTCGACCTTGAAGTATACTTTAACGAGTACTAAATCATAAATATTAAATCGCGATGATAATCACATTATCGGAAAAGCAACGATAACAAAAATGATAAAGAATTTTTTGAGTGATTTAATTCATATGTTGTACATTATCATTCAAATAGTTTTTGCAGAGATAATTGCAAATAGTTATTTATTTAACACCAGGCATTAACTTACATGTACGTTAGCGTAACGTAACGAGGACCAAATTATGAGATATGTTTTAATAAAAAAATTATATTTTTTTTTTTTTTTTATTGATAAAACACATTCTGTACAAAAAAAGCACAATAAGTAGTTTTGCTCAAATAAACATAACTAATTAAAATAACAACGAATTAAACAAGATTTAGAAGGAAGTCACTCATTGGAGACACCTAGGAACTAGTTGGGTTGGTGATTACATATAAAGCAGATCACGATTCCAATTACGTTTGAGGCTACGGGGGGAGGTTTGTCAGGAATGTAAGAAGTAGCCATATTTTTTATGAAGGGATTATTACTGAAGCTGAGTTTAGTGTGAAATTGGTTATAGTGGAGTTTGGCAAAATCTGAGAAATTTATGGTTCTTATGTCATTGTGGAGTTGAATGTTGATCATGTACCAAGGGGCGCCGGTTATAGTGCGATGTGCAGTATTTTGAAAGGATTGGATAGGGCGGATGTTGGAGGGTTTGGAAGGCCCCAAATCTGTATGACATAAGACTAAATTGGTCTGATCATTGAGTTGTATAATAACAATTTGGTTTTCGGATTTAATTTAGATATAAGAAGTGGGTCGGAAGAGGTGGAGTCGGCTGTTTGCGAGTTTTATTTTATTTTGTAGATGGGGTTCCAGGCGTTTATCTTGGATTATGCCCAGGTACTTAGTCTCATTCAAGACAGGTATGTTTTTGTTTTTGAACTTGATGGTAGGGCAGGTGCCTGGGCGAAGAGCGAAGGTGACTTGAGAGGATTTACTTTCATTAATATCAATCATCCAGTTGGTGGACCAGGTATCTATCAGAATTAGATGTTCTTGGAGATATTGCGGTGCTGTGTCAATGACGTCGTGGGTTGAAAAGATGGCAGTGTCATCGGCAAATATGGCTAATAGTGTATTGGTGGATTTAGGAATTTCTATGGTGAAGATGTTATATAAGTCGGGTGAGAGGTCGATGCCGTGAGGGACACCAACTTCGATATCGTAAAATGGATGAGGAAAAAGCATTACCGTGTTTGATTACGCACAAGGTCCAAGGAATTTTCTCTCTCGGGTAATACGATTTACTAACAGCAATTTTCATAATCACAGTTTACACACACACACACACATTCACATGACGTAGTTGTTAAAAGGGAAGAACACGCAATTTGCATTACGAAAACGAAAACCTTATATGTCTGCGTCGACATCGGGTCGCCCGGCAGGAAATTTTATCATACGCTCGCGTATGCAATATGATACGATATAAACTTTTGGCAATTCGACGCGCGCACAGAGACGATGTCCTCGCTCGCGCAGAGATTTGATATCAGATAGTCGTTCACACGGACCAACATCTCGCACCCCTAGAATACAAACGGCATAACTCAGAAATAAAAATTACTGAGAAAATGCAATTAAAGATGTTCAGAACCGTCTGACAATATAATTTTTTGTGATATCTATTTTGACTTTTTTTTTAATTAGTTATCATTAATCATTGTTTTCTATTTTCATATGTATTTAAGGTGGCTGGAGCGTGTCATGTTTTAAGGAGTAATAATTAGGCATTTCATACACTTTTATATTTAAAAGGTGGATTCATGTTTATAATTTTGTTGTGATTTGAATCATGTGGTTTTTAGTAAACGAGCCACATTTCGTTTTACGGCCAAATTGTCCTAAGGATTTGAACATATACGTTCAGAGCAATAAAGGTAATCGTCAAATATTATCAGTACTAATATAAAGAGGTAGATAGCTCCACTACCAAAAAAAGAGAAAAAAATTACGAATTCATAGACACCAAAAACACAAAAATCATAAATTTTGAGTTGTGGCCTTATTGTACTGATAGTGCGATTTATTAATTATTGTACATTGGTTATGAACCAAAAAAATGATTTGACCATCGTGATAAATGAATAATAAAAACTTTTTTAAAAAAGGGTTTGAATAAATGTAACTTTCTATTCTCGTAAATATTATATTTATTCATTCAATATTGACTGTCTTTTAAAACTTCGGATAAAAAGTAATCTTTAAAAAAACGTTGTTAGTTGAGACTTCATATTTTTATTCCAGAAATCATCGTCTTTTTCAATTTTTTCATAAATTAAATCTATATACAAATAACTTATCCTTTTTTTGTTTTCCTTTTACTTAATAAAGGTTTGGTTTTTTCCCCATAATGCTTGTCTTTTTTTGTATCCATACTATCCATACGGATAACAATGCAAAAATTGTAAAAAATAATTTTTAATTCAAAATCCAGACAACACTTATTTAAAATACACAATCGTACAACCACGTAATCAATGTGAAATGACTATTGACACTTCGAAAATGCGCGGACTATGACTGACGTATACCTAAATTTATTATTTTGTATTATTGTATATTTATTTATGTCTTGCAAATACAAATTATATATACGTATATATACGTATTATGTTCGCCGCCAACTTCCGTTCTTATAGCGCCCGCAATATAATAATTATTTTCTTATCCAAATTTTCTTGGAATCGAATGTTACCCTAATATCTTTGAACGAGTAATTATATATTTACGCACGCGCAGGCGAATGTCAAGAAAACGATTTGATCGAATTTACGCCACGCTAATAAAATGTCAAAAATGCCAAAAAGCTAGACAAAATTGGGAGACTTGGGATTGACGGATTTTAGTTTTGAAAACAGATTTAATTTATTTTAATTTATTCCCCGTGTTAGCTAGGGAATGACCGAAGGAATTTTCTACACTTTAATCAAGCAATAAGATATTGACAATTTAAGAAATCAATAATTTATGTATTTTATATATTTAAGTACACCATTAATTTTTCTAATAATGAAAATTCCTTCGATCAAGCTTTAGTTAAGGTGTTGAAGATTTTCAATTTGTTTTCAAAATTAAAATCCATCAAGCCAAAGTCTCACAGTTTTGTCTAGCTTATGGCCTGTATTACGTGGTTTTTTGCATCGTCTACAGCCCCCTTAAAGAATTCCCTATGTCTAAACAGCACAAAAAAATAAATCAACTTAAATAATAAACATTTTTTGAGTTACGGTGTTTGTATTCTTTGGGGTGCGATCTGACGACGAAATATCGGTAAAAACGTTTCGACCGTCCCTCCGCGGAAAGACGAGTTCACGATTACCGTACGCACATCGATACCGTCCCGAGTGGTCCAGAAGATCAATGCCGGCGCTAGGGGACATTTGTCCAGGGCCCCGCGCTTGTTTAGGTACGTTTTCCAAGGCGCAACACGTCGCCGCGACATGTCGTCAATCACTGTTTTTACGAAAATAATATCAACTGTTTTGCAAGACGCGACAGGTCGCTACACGTCGCGGCGACAGAACTTTGGGTCGCCGCGACATTCACAGCGATCGTTGTAAATTTTCAGAAAAATGGCGTCTACTTTGGTTTTTTCTGCGTCCGAAAACAAAATTCTTATTCGAGAAGTACAAAAGAATTCGGTTCTTTTCGATATTGGTGATAATAATTATAAAAATATATTAAAAGATAATATTTGGAAAGACATATCTTTGAAACTTGGAAAATCAGGTAATTTGGTCTATATTAGATATATATATATATATATAAAGTATATTATGAAAATAACAATAATTAATATTTTGTGGTGGATGTAACTAAAAAGAGGTACTAGATATCAAAAGCGTATGTTAACTACGAACGCTGAATGAAAGCAGTTCGGCCGCTGCGACATGTCGCGTCTTGGAAAACGCTCGATACGAAATGGGTCGCCGCGACGTGTCGCGCCTTGGAAAACGTACCTTTAAAGGGCCCCGTGAATTTTAATTATCATCTTAATACCGTGAGACACATTGACATTTTATATTAACAAATTATAAATCTATATTATGCCTAACACTAGTTATTTGGAAAACGATATCTAAATTTAGCCATTGTACAAACTACAAAGAAAATCGTTATCGATACGACGAAAGCGTAATATTTTGACAATACTCGTCGACTAGGATTCTTAGTAAGAATATTTAAATTTATATATAGTTTATATTATTATTTGTTGTAAGAATTTCTTACAATAACTAATAATATAAATATTTGTTATCTCCATATTTATTGTTTTCTCTGTTCTTTATTTGGAAAGGCATTCCACGTATTGTCGTATGACCGTATCGCCGTATTATAGAAGAGGAAAAAGCTATATTCTTAAAATATTTATTTGATTATCTAACATTAAATTCGTCATTAATTGAGTATTTGATCACAGTCCACTTTGCACGTTCCTGAATTTTTATATACAATTAATATGTTCTTCAATTAAATGTTGCTGTATGTACCTAATAAGTTATTATTTTATTATTTGTAAATAATTTTGTGTTAACATATTATAATAAAAAAAAGATATAAATCACCCAATATTATTTTTAGTGTTTAAAATTCGAAGAAAAACAGTAATTTTTTTTAAAAATCCTGATTTAAAAAAAGCTAGAATTTCGCCCTTTTCTGGGAACCTAAAAGCTAATAACTATGTCCAAGACCCCGCAATACCTAGTACCGGTTCTGCAGAAGATGTTCAGGTTCGGGAATATTGATTGAACAAAAGCAAATAAATAGTTATGGCCGACTGTGCTACAATCGAGTCATAGATAAGTTGGTATCGCCTTTGATGAAAGTGAATTCGATTACGGGTACGGACGACACGATTCATTATTATCTCGACCAATTATCGGGTGGAAAGCATACCAAATAAATGTAGGATTAAAAAATAATAAAATAATAAAAAATAAAATGATTGGTTATTAAAAAAAAGCATGCTGTTGCACAGATAGTTTTTCTTTACGTATTGTGAAAATTTGGTAGTTCTACAACAAATATTGCGCGAGAAAAGTTGTCCCGCGTAAAGCAGTATTTGCTATGTTGTACAATTGTAAAACGGAGACAACACATGCGGGTGTGACGTCCTCCTATAATTTTTTTACTTATGTATTACAACAGTCAGTACAAGTTACAGACATGGCCGATACATGGATATTGTTTGTGAGACTTTAAAATAACAACAAAAACCCTTCGTAATCTAAGTTTAAAAATGGCTAATATTTTTTTTTACTTGGCCATTTTTTACACGTAGTATCACAACAATGGGATTTTGTTGTTACAGTCAAATTTTAATAAATCAATTAAACACAAGTTAAAATATAAAATGTATTATTATTTATTGAAAATTGTCTAATGATGACATGATATAACATCATATTTTAGAAAACAAGAGAAACATTTGGGGGGGGGGGGGTTGTAGTCTATTACCACCCCCCCCTTAACTACGCCGCTGAACGAGTATATTACATATGTGTACGGACGCGAATTGTAAGCGCATTTTGAACGACTAACACAGCAATAATACGATAACATGTCATGTATACAAAAAGTAATTAATATTGTAATATTGGCCGGTTATTATTTAATATTTTCATTTTTAATTCTGAACGATACGAGTAAGTTAGTGGCGAGCCCAGAAATTTCCTTTTTTGGGGATTTTATCTGGTGATGGAGTTGGAACTAAATCTAGGCAAGGAAATAATAGTTAAATCTGGTAAATTTAAATAAGAACAAAGAAATGGTCGCAAGATAAACCAATTTGTTCTTTCAGGGATTACCGCACGTGTAATAAAACGCTTTCGGTGGGGCCGCACCTTCATTATTATTTATATTACTCATATTATTGTTGTAGATTGCCCGATCTATAAATAGTTATCTCGACGGGTTCGTCGTAAGGTTATTTCCATATGGTCCGGTAGTGAAACCGTCAAAATCCGTGATCGTTCGCGTCGTCATACACCACAATGTTATCGACGATTCGGCGAACGATGTGTCAGTAGGGGTGTGTCGACGCGCGTACCGAGAACGTCAGTCGTAGCCGGAAATTCACGGGCGGTTTCACTTCCGCGTCTTAAAAATAATCGTTCCACGCGTCCGGCGTAGATTTTCCTACGGGCCGTCCTGCGCTTACGATCAGTTTTTCGCGTGCACCGGTACGTATTTAAAATAATTGTTCACGGTGTTTGCATGTTTTCCAACAGGTTTTTTTTCTCTCTTCTATCGATATTCGTCCTGTCGCGAGACACGCCGAACCTTGTTCCCCTGCACCTGGCTCTCCGTGTTCCGTCACCATTCGTTTACCGTCTGTTCGATGGTGAATCATACGGCCGGTGATGGTCGTGGAACATCCACAGCCCTGTAGCCGTACCCGACGACCGTTTCTTTTCCACCGCGACCTAAAAACCAAAATTTGCACGGTCGGCGAAACGTACCCCTGCAGTCGTCGCACAGCATTGAAACTGAAAAGTATATGAAACTATTATTAATTATTTCATTTATTTGACATGGCCCGATTGTTCATGTACTTGCACGTTCTGTACCGAATGGACCGAACATCGGTTGGTCTGCTACAATTTTAAATTACAATTTTACAAATTCAAGTATAACATTTGATTTTGCATCCATATATCTTCGCATACTTCGAAATTTTCTAAAATTTACTAATACATTTTTAAATCGTAAAACAAACTTTACGTTTGTTATATTCTTTTAATACATTTTTAACAACTTTTATTATTTACTGTTTATTATATCATGGTTTGTTGTAAACTCTTCATGCTTCTATATCAATACAATTCGTTCAGGTCTTTGTAATTTCCATTATTCGTATCCTGCGTTATCTGTGTCATGTATTCTGCCTTTAGTATTTCTCTTACAATATGTCTTAACATCTTCAATTATTTTTTTTTTTTTTAATTAGTATTTGTCTTTATATGTGTCCTATCATTTTGCCTCTTCTTCATTGAATACTTTTCTATATTTGTCATTGTGTCTTCGTTTAATCTAGAACCTTTCTATTCTTTATCCTCTTGGTCCATGGTATCTTAAGCGTAGTTTACACGATGCTAGTCTACTAGCAACTAGTAAGCTAGTTCACTATCTGATAGTAAAAAAGCATTGTCTAGTTGAGCGTGCTAGTAAACTAGCAAACTATTTTGATAGTAAACTAGTTTGCGAGTACAGTTGAACCGTTTCAACTTTACTAGCAAACTAGCGCGCTATTTTATCCGATGCGAGTAAAAATAGTATCATGTAATTGGGCACTATAGTTGTTTATTTCGAGCTAGTAGCTTGTATTTCCCCGGCAGTTTGTGAAAACACTACGAAAGTACTGTGGTACTGATTACTGGTGCTAGTGGTACTTGAACTACTAGTTACTACTAGTATTTGAATATCGTGTATATTAAATAACTATTTTACTATGTACTAGTGAGATAGTAAGATAGTATGTTGTTTCACTAGTCGCTAGTAAACTAGCATCGTGTAAACTACGCTTTAAGCATATTCCTGAAGCACCGCATCTCAAAGGCTTCCAGCCTTTTCTACCATTAAGTTTTCTGTCCAGGTTTTGCATCCAAAGAACGTTATATTTAATAAATATGGAATTTTAGAAATGTTTTCTTTATCTTCAGTTCGATGCTATTAATGTATGTGGCTTTTGTCTTGAAAGCCTCTATTAGTTTATGCTATTCGACAGGTTATATTTATTTTGCTACTACCTTCCTTTGTTTTATTACTTTCTAGGTATGTGCATTTTTGTGTAAAATACTTGTCTCATTTATTCATTGTTGATATTTATGTTGAATTGAAATGGTTTTACTGCACACCATAACTTATT
This sequence comes from Sipha maydis, assembly GCA_034509805.1. Classification (NCBI taxonomy): domain Eukaryota; kingdom Metazoa; phylum Arthropoda; class Insecta; order Hemiptera; family Aphididae; genus Sipha; species Sipha maydis. The sequence continues at coordinate 30,583 of JASXSY010001622.1, read as the reverse complement.
TTATTTCTATAAGGTTGCAAAAAAAAAATTCTTATTGAATATTATATAGGTATTGCTTACATATAAATAATTCAAAGAATAATGGTTGATTAATTAAATCAATATATTTTATTTGATGACAATGTAAGAACTTAAAAAATGTAGGTCACAATTATTGATAATTTTGTTCACTTCTAAGTAGTTATTTTACATTTAGTACCTACTTAATTTATTAGTACATTTAGTAATTAATAGTTTTTCATTCTTATCAACCATAAATAAATAAAAATAAAAGCACTGGTCTAAACCTACTAATTTTTTTATTCGGGCTTGTATAATTGGAATTTAAATACAATTCTACTTTTATCATTAACTATAATTTTCTGAATAAGTTTATAATAAAATAAAAACCAAAATTTAATATTAATGATTTATATAGAGGTAAATATTTTAAATAATTAAATAGCTATGTTAAAATAAGATAATTTTTTTTATAGATAGTTCATTATGTCTACTACACGGAATAAGTTGGACGTGCAAAGGTTAACTGTTCAGAATAATGTGTTACCTCCTACGTTCATGCAGACATTTTATATTGATAAAGAACATGTCAAATGTGTTAGATGTAATTTTCTGTGTAAACATACCACACACAACACTTTCTTCCATTTGACTGTATGTAATGGGTCACTAGTAGAAGAAAACGTTAAAAATTATTTTAAATTGAATTGCTTAATGTGTAATTTTTCAACCAAAAATATTGATGTTTGGAAAAATCATTTATTTAATTTTCAACATATTTCGAAACTAAATCTTTATTTGTATGCAACTAAATATTCTTACGATTGCAATTTGTGCAAGAACCATTTCTATGGCAGTGAAGATGAAATACTGAAACATCCATGTAAACCTAAAAAATTATCAATGTTATCTAAATTCATGGCCTATGTTTATTACCATTTTGATATTCATAACAAACGCATGCTGTATTATTGTGCAGATTGTGAATATTACTCTTATGCTCTAGCTGATTTGCATATAAAGAAACACTGTAAAGCCATCAATAATCAAGACAATTTTGTGTGCAATTCATGTCTAATAACCTATTACAGTTGCAAAGACTCATTTACCAACCATAAAGTTTCATTTCAGCATTTAGCGCTGTGGTGTTTGAATGGCTACAGGAGTAAGCCAAAAACACTTGCCTCTATGCATTGGAAACTACCATCATACATGTCTAATTTTTTTATAGTGAGCACGGTACTGCAAAAAGTTAGTTGTGTTGTATGTGATGAAGTTATTGTGCTTAACTATGATTGTATTTACAATCATTTTATTGAATGTATTTCTTCTAAAGACGTTTCTGAAAATGACAAAAATACACCGTTGCGTTTACTGATTTGTAGTCTATGCACTTATCAATATTCTTCATCTGAAGAAGACTTGTACAAGGTTTGGGTACAGCATGTAATAAGTTTAGATCATTTAAAAAAAACAAAACTAAAAAGTAACCAATTTAATCTATTTACGTATTATTGTTTTGTTAGTGAAACTGTGTACTATGGCACAGATAGTTTTATCACCCAACAAATATTAAAAAATAATATTGATATTGGACGATTATTATTTATATCTAAGGTAATGGCTCAAGTGTATAAACTTTCTAATACCTATTTATATAAAATTGAAGGTAAAACTTTATACGTTTGCGGATTTTGTGAAAGATTTACAGATAATCAATCTGAATATTGTGAACATGCAAACATCAAATCCAACCAAATATTTAGTTGTTCTAGCTGTTTAGTGGTATTCAACGTTAAATCTGATTACATTGAACATCTCATCAGCAGTGAGCATATTATTCTAAGATATTTCAAACCCAATCAACTTAGCGAATTTAAAATACTTGAATATTCTATGAACACATTAAAAATGAATAAAAGTAATCTAATTGTAAGCGACGATGATTCAAGTGCATCATTGTCTGATAAAAATAGTCTTGATGAACTGTCAATCATCTCACTGTCCGATTCTGTAGAGCTTGAGTGCAAAGACCAATCTAGTAAAACTACTTCTGATGTTACAGAAAATGATTTGAATGCTAAAAGTGACCAGTCACAGTTGCCTTCGACTGACCTTTCACAATCACAACAGTGTGCTGCTAGAAATACATCTTCACATCGCTTGATTTTCAATACAGAGTATACAGAAAACAATGAATTATGTAATCTAGAAATGGATATTTCAAATTTCATTAAAAAACTCAATGTGCAATCAAAAAATTCTGCTTTTAACAACCATTTAAGGATGAATTTTGAGCTATTAAATCAAATGGCACTGTCAATGAATGATTTTGTTGAATTAAAATCATTTTTTTGCTCTGTTTGTAACATAATTTATAGTGATTTGCTCAGATGGACCCAACATATAATTGAGTTTCATATTCAATTTGATGTTTCAGTATTTTATTGTGATATTTGTCAAATTTACCAAGTTGGTACTTCCAGTAGTAATAGTAAACACTCAGAAACTGTTGAACACAATGTGATGTCAAAGTTTCAAGAATACATCAAAAAGAACAAACATTTAATAATCAATAATGGTATTCTCGACAAAAATTCAATTACTGCTAATGATGATGCAATGGACAAAAAAGAATGCAAATATAATGATAACAACAGTAATTCTTCTGATGACAGCATACCAATAGATAATGTTAAGCACGATATGGTGTCCAAATCTCAAGAATACTTAATATATATTAAAAAGAAATCTTTGATGAATACTAATATCAGTCATGATGTTTTAACTGCTAATGGTGATAATTCAATAAATACCAAAGACAAACGTCAAATGAACAATACCGTTTATATTGAATTCCAAGGTAAAAATAATAATTTATATTAAAATTTAACTATAATCTATTTTGTGTGAATAATTATTCTGTGCTGAAACTGGTCTACCATTCTCATTGACGGTGAGAGAGTGATAGTCATGGTGTTATTTTAATGGTGGCATGTTCTATAAGATTTAGAAAATGTATTCATGTCTGTGGTTAAAATGATTCATACTTTTGAACATCAAAGTGTTATTTTGTTGTAAAACTAAATTTTCACTTGCATATTTTTCATTTATTTATATTGACTAACATTTCATGTTTCAACTAAGTAGCAGAAATATATATAAATAAATAATAAATTTATAATATAAGAAAAAAAAAAAATAATAAAATTCAAGTATATGAATCTATATTCTTCAATTTTTTTTTCACCAACTGTAATTGAGATTAAAATATTAAAAAATATACTTTATAAAACATTAAACCACTGAATAATATTTTTAAGAGCTGAAGTAACTGATCAATTATTAATTTATCATTATAAAAACATTTCTAAATGTCAAACAACTATGATAGTCCAAAGATACAAATTATTTTACCACCCCATCAAGTGTTTTAGACTTTATGATTTAATTTTTAGATCTAAACTTGAAAATATCATTATATATATATATATATTATATACTTTATTAGAATAAGGTAACAAATACAATTATCTAGAATAATATCTTTTTAAAAATGTTGTAAACAGTAGTTTAGTTAGTGACACATCCTACTAATTGTATTATTTTTATACTTCTAGGTGTTAGTAAAAACTTTAGGCTAAAGAAATTTCGTTTATTAAGAAGATTGCTCAGGGAGAATTATGGCAATTTTGAAAAAATTTCTAGCACAAAAAATTCGTTCATTATACTATTCTATAAAATGTAAGCTGTACTTTTTTAAATAATGACTAAATGTTAAGTTGTCATTTCTCATTTTAGGAAGGTATCTAACCGTTTGATTAAGGACCAACAAGATTTAACAAATGAACATGGGTTGACGTTTAAAGTCATAATTTATAATAATGGTATTATTGATAAACTTGTTATAATTTAAAATAAAAAAAAATTAATAGTTATTTTATCTAATTAATGATTGTTTTGTTAATAGATAAATTCAAAAATTTTCATTTTATGACCGATTGGTGTATGATATGTACTCAAACTTTCGATCAATTGGATAAAATAAATGAACACAAATCGCAAACTAAGATCAACGAATTGTACAAATCTATACGTAACTTAAATATTGACTTTACTTCATTCAATATTTACATGTTTGAGTCTGAAGGTTATGAATTAGCAACTGATAAATGTGATGTGGATCTATATTTGGAAAAAGGTAATAAACAATTGTAGCCCTCAATTACTATTCAATAGGTTTTTGAAGTCCTAATAAATTTGAATAGAATATTTAACAAATAATATCAAATGTAATGTATTATTGTTGCTCTTTAAAAAATATATACATACATTTTTTTGCAAATGTATTTTCTTTATTATTAAAACTTTAATTTATTTGAATACATATACAGTAGACGCTGCTTATAAGACTCACTTTGGGACCAGCATAGAGTGAGTCTTATAACCGAATGAATCTTATAAGCGAAGTGGAAAAAAAATTATAATTATTGATTAATTTTATTTTATTGCATACATTTTTTGCTTTTACAGGTATAATTAGTACATTTTATGTGTGCATGTATGTACATATTTATTATTTTTGAAAAACAATTGTAATTTTAGTTTGTCTTTTTTATTTTGTTCCAATATTCCGGAAATATACTGCTCGTACTCATATTGTACATTGAAATTAGTACTACAGTGATGGACAGCTTTCCTTAACACGTCTGTTAACTGCATATGTAAATGTATATATGTGCGTATGTGTATTTATATACTCGTAATTACGATAACTGTGCAGTCGCCAGATAATCGCCAGGAGTGTAGTATTTATTCCTCACTATAATAACGACAATCGTTGTGATAAATGTAAGCTTTTATCTGCGATGAAATTTGTCATACGTTATAAGGTATAACCATTTATTTTACGAAATTTCAGTCTTATAACTGATTTTTTTTTCTTAACATATTTGGATACGTCCGGACCATTCCAGATGATTTTGAGTGTAATAAGCGGCTGAACCTTATTTCTGTGAGCTTATAAGCGGCGTCTACTGTATAATACTTTGATCGAGTTTAGTTAACTGATTGATGTTTGATAAGCATGAAAAGGAGATTTTGGTTTTGAAATAATGGCTGTCAATCAAAAATAACTCTAGAAATAAATTTTCCCATTTTGAATAAAAGCGATTTGTAAATAATTTATGGTTTTTATTTGCAGATGACACGTATGACTGGGATATCAATAGAGCAAATAGTCTGGTGAAAAATTTTGCCCGGCAGTTAGATTTTAAACCAGAAGAATTTAAAGACATCTTAAAAATCCGTGATGTTCGTGGGCTCGTTGTAAAATGCTATCACATCCCAACTAGCTTTAATTGTAACATTTATTTTAATGGCGATTTGGCTTTTTACAACACTAAACTGATCAAGTATGTGCAAGTTTTCTTTACCAATTATTAAATAATTCTTGTCTGCCTGTGTCCTAATTATTTCAGATCTTATCTATCAATTGACCCTACTGTGAAATGGCTAGTATCTATTATCATTAAGAATTGGGCAGTAAAAAATAATTTAATCAATATAAATATGTTCTCCGAGCATCAAATGATATGGCTTGTATTATTTTACTTGATAGACGAAAAAGTAGTTCCATCAATATTTGAACTTGTTGTAAACACTCCACTCAAAGATCATAAAATAGTCGAAGGTACATTGATTAAAATACAATTGAGCCTTTTTTTAAATTTTTTAATCTGTATTTTTACCTATACTAATTTCCATTGTAGGATGGGACTGTACTTTTGTAGAATGGTCTGGCAGTATCCAAGATCATTATCGTCCAAAATTGCTGTTGGGCTTCTTCCATTACTATACCAATATAATAAAATTAAGGCACTACGTACTGAGCACATTTATAGGGAAATGTTTGAAAAAGGACAAATTTTTCACAAAATTTAGCAAGTTGCCCGAGATCAACGAAAACCAGTATATTATGTTCAAAACTCATGAATCAAATATTCGTTCTAACTTCCAAAATAATCATCGATTGGCTATACAAGATCCGTTCAAATTGTCATACAACTTAACTGAAAACATTTCTGATGATACTTTAACCAACTTCTGTGATTTATGCGACAAAACAATAATGCTCTTGACAAATACAAAGTGTTTTAATACATTTTAAAAAAGAAACAATATTTATTTTGATTTTATTTTTCTGTTTATTAAATATTTAAGGTATTTAACTTTATTTAATATGTATACAATTCTGATATTATGTAAATCTTAATTTTTTAAACAGATTTTAAGCAGTATGCAATTTTAAAAGTATTTGGTAACTTGTATATGCAGAAACCTAAATAAATAAAAACTTAAATTTGGTAATAAGGTACATTTTTAGATTCTAACCTAACCTTTTTTGGCAGTAAAAATGCTTCGATTTGCTTAAGTAGCAACTTTTCTGAAAGGAAAGTGAATGTAGATGGATGTAGATGAATGTAGATGTACTTTGGCTAGTCTAAAATCCAACTTTTCAATACTTTTTAAAAAAATCGAAAAATCGTACAATTTTTGTTTTTAAACATCTATAAAATTTAATTGGCAGATCAAAAACTCTTGAAAATTTAATACTAGGTTCATAATAAGTTAAACTTTCGTAACTAAAAAATATCGGTGATCGGTTTACTCAAATTTTTTTTATAAGCTGTTAATGCTCAAATTTGTATAAAATGTGTAAAAATCACGATAATTTGCATGTTATTTTGTAGATAAAAATTCATAAATTTTTTTCTATTCATACTTAAGGTTCAACATTTTAACACTAGATAATCTATAAGCTACTCTTCAAAAATCTTTAAAAAAAATTCTACCGGACTTGGAGGAAAAAATTTTATGACAGTTTGAAATTTAAATATTTACGAAATTGCATAAAATAGCGATTTATTCTCAAACGATTTTAAATATTTGTTATAATTCAAAAAGTAAAAGTTGCAGATTTTTTAAATTTTTACCAGCCCTTAAGATTGGTATTTCCATTGGTAATTTTTAAACTAACAGAGATAAACGTGATCTGCTGAGAGTACAATTTGCTATGTTACGCGTTTGTAAGACGAAGACAACACATTCGGGTGTAGCATCCACTTTATTGATTTAGTTCTGTCAATCAATTAGTCACAGAAGTCCTTCAAATGGAGATCGAATTACTTAAGAACTTACTTGTCACTTAGACAAGGGTTGAAGTTTGATCACCAACAATGAACGGTATGAATCATTGTTCATTATTCATAATAATTATTATATATGCCTGTTTACTTTTGAGTTTAACCATTTCTTAAGTATCTTTAACTTTCTTATACTTAAGAAATGGTTAAACTCAAAAGTAAACAGGCATATATAATAATTATTATGAATAATGAACAATGATTCATACCGTTCATTGTTGGTGATCAAACTTCAACCCTTGTCTAAGTGACAAGTAAGTTCTTAAGTAATTCGATCTCCATTTGAAGGACTTCTGTGACTAATTGATTGACAGAACTAAATCCATAAAGTGGATGCTACACCCGAATGTGTTGTCTTCGTCTTACAAACGCGTAACATAGCAAATTGTACTCTCAGCAGATCACGTTTATCTCTGTTAGTTTAAAAATTAGAGTGAATTGATCCCTTATAAAATGTAAAGGTAAGATTATTATCTAGGGCTTCTCATTAACATTTTAATTTTTAAGCTAATTATGAATATTTTAAGTTGTACAAACAATTTACAATTTTAGCTAAACAAAATTATGAGGGGGGGGGAGGGTGGGTTGCCTATGCCTATTGCCTGGGTTGTAGTTCATACAATGTTGCAATGATTACTGCGCAACAGGAGATGAGAACGAGGGTCGGACACTACAGAACAATGAAACGGGTGAACGTGACTTCTCCATAAACAGCTAATGCAAACTAAATAAAATAGTAGCGATAAATGGTTGTAACATGTTTATACGTTCCAACTTATCGTTACGATTCGCAGAAATTGATGCCGGTCGGCATCAATCATCTGATCCAATTCCAATAAATCACTACAATGTCCTATTTATACGAAACGATAGCATTTATTGTTGCTTGTAAACCCGGCTTTATATTGATTATAATATGAGTTATTTTTATACTACATAGAACTGGAGCGTAGCATGTTTATGTTAATTTAGTAATATTTTAATATCACAAACATTTTGTCTGTGTCAATGCGTGAATAGTAAATGAACATTAGTGTATGTAATCCGTTATCGCGTTAATCGTGTCACCGCACATTGCCTAAAATTCAAATTCCCGGAACTACGATAATAATGAAGACGAACATTTTATCTTTTAATTATATTAATTAGCACAATTCCACGGTCCATCCGTTATGATGATTCAATATTATTATAATATAGGCAGTAGTATGAAAAGTGTACTATAAGACATTATAAATAATACTGTGGGAGCGCATGTAAATCTGGATTTTATATATTGTTATTTTATTACCCAACCTTTTAAAGCTGTTGAATGCGGGTCGATTTTTCGCGCATTTAGATCAAAAAACGGAAGAAAAATCACCTTGTAACGAAACCCCGATTTTAATTTTGAAAACTGATTTGAATTCTTTATTCTCTTGTCTTATGTTTTGTAGGAAATAATATTTTTAATTTATTCGTTTTTTATAATCCTACAGTAAAAGAAAATTTAAAATTTAAAAAAAAAAATTTATTTGGTACTATAATAAATAAACGATACATCAAATCGAAAATCCATATCTACAAAACCTAGATAAGAAAGTTTTTTAATTTCATTTGTATTACAATTGTTTAAAAAAAAAAACGAAAAAATCCTTCCAATAATCACTGACAAGACAAATTGAACTTAGCTGGCTGAATAGTTGAAAACAAATAATTCTATTTGGTTTGTGCTAACATAAATTTACTTATTAAGATATATTTTATACTTTACATTCCCGTAATCATTAGTTCTAATTGACGGATAATCGTTCGAAATGCCGGTAATATTTAATATTTGTTATGGCTAGATACTAAAATTCTTAGAAATGTTCTAACGCCCATGCACAAGTCAACGTACATAAAGAAAATACTTTTGCTCCGGCTGTAGGGCAGACATTTAATAAAAATTCACTTTGTTTCGATCGACTTAAATTAATTTTGAAAAGATGATTGTAATTCGTTAGTCTGGGGGACATGGTAAGAGCCTGCACGAGGCGTCCCTTGCATCGCGATACATGTCTCCATACCAGGATAAAATATCGGGAACTAATCTTAACAACACCGGTGCGGACACGATAAGAAGATTCGTTAGTCTATTTTCTAGGATTGCTTGGAAATAGATTTACGACTTTATTTTTAGTTAATAAAATATAATCCATAGTAAGTTTATATTTTTCTCAAAATCAACTTATACTTGAATTAGTTTTAGATAACAATCAAATGAAAAATATGTGAATCCACTTCCGAGCAATCTTAAAAAAGAGAAATACATATCAAATTTAGTTTTCAAAATTTAAATCGAGTTACTGGAAGTTAGTTTAATTTTTTTTTCGCTTATTGAGCTAAATGTATGAAAAAAATGGTTGCTCCAGCTATATAATATATTTACTCTTTATTTGTTCTCCCATGTATTGATATTCTTAAGAGCTTACATTTATGTATGTTCATAATTTTGTGAAATATTTTGGTTTATAATGGTGATAAAAGTGAATAATTTTTATATATATATTAATTTATTTGGAAAGTAATTATGCTTTCTTCCTATACATTTTAACATTTATTATTTAAATTACTTGGAAACCGGTTATTGAAACTAAGAATTAGGATACAACAATCCCTAATTGTGATCAGAATTTAAAACACCAACAATATTCTTATTCAAGCTTGAGAAAAAACCCACTTATCTCCAAAAATATAATACAACAGTATAAAAAATAAAATAAAAATTTAATCTAAAATATTTTAGTTATTTATTTATTATTTTTTTAAATTATAAAACTATAAAATAGTAAAATGTATAAATATATATTAAAATTAATGTCTGAAGAATATATAATATTGAAATTAAAAAAGGTAATTTAAAACTCAACTGAGGAACTATGCTTCATTGTTAGAGAACATTTTAAATAGTTAAAAATCTTTTATAAGAGTAAAATTTGTTTAAACAATTATGGTTATTTAAGTAAAAAAAATACAATAAAAAATTAAAGCTTTTTTTAAATCATCTCTTTATATTAGTAGCATTAAGTAGGATATGGGAAAATTAATGATATACACCAGATGTTTCCTAACTGTTAAATTTCCTTAAGTTTTTATTGGGAAAGACTTGGATTGAACAAGACATACATTTTCTTTCATACCATTTTGTCATACAAGTAAAATTATTTGAACATTTAAACAGTAAAGAGTCAAATAACTATTGTAATCAATATCTTATTTAGTTTATTCATGGGAACCCAATTTTTAATTTTGGGAAGGCATGAATAAAAAAGGTTTGGAAACCACTGGTGTACACAATTAATTTCTAAATCACCATAAAGAATTGTGATGAAATTTAAGATCTCGTTTTGTAGAATTTCCATCCTTGTCAGTTTGAAATGCACCATGATTTTCAGGATGTGGATTTTCCTCTTTGAATTGATTAGCAACACTAAAATATTATAAATAAAATCATTAAATTAAGTTAAATATTTTTAAATGTTAATACTTACAATTCAGTATCAGGATTGTACTTATGTTTTACAAAGGCAGCATCACCTTCACCTTGAACAATCTATGGAAATTAAGGTTAAAAAATTATTATTTATGTAACCATTAAGATTTTAAAATCAACACTTACTTCGCCCATTGAATCGTGATGTTTATGAGCCCCATGCCTTCCAAACTTTGGCTGTCGCTGATAAGCTGATGCTCTATAAAAAAAATAAAAAAATGAAAACATTGTATTAATACTTACATAATGTTCATAAATTCACAATTAAAATGTTTTTACCTATGTCCTGAATTATCATGATTCTTTTCATCCACTACAATTTAACACGGTTCATTAACAATTGTATAAAATTAATTATTTTAAGTTAAGTTCTTACAAGGTTCATCAAAAAATTCTTCAAAAATCACAAAGTTGTTTCCTTGGTTAACCAATTTAGATAATTGGAAATGTTTCCACATGAACTGCATTAGCTTTTTAGTTGGCTTGTCAATGGCCAAATGTTTGGCTTCTAAATCAATATCCTTTAAATAATTAAAATAGTATTTTTACTTTTATTAAAATATATATAGAAAATACTATGAATAAAACAGTTTTTACAGTACCTGTAACATAAATTCAATCAAACGTTTTCCATAACCCATACGCTGTTTAGACTCGTGAATATAAAAATCCAATAAACAGTACACTAAGGCTTCGGATCGAGAACCTGCTTTATCATAGAGAAATAACTTTTTCCATCCCATCTTCAAAATTCCGACAACGGTAAAATGCCTGGATAAAAATATTAACAGATATTAACCGTAATAACTTGTAGAACATTTTAAATTTAAGATGTATTTGGAACACATACCCTGGTTTATCATGTTCAGTCATTAAGTAGACAATATGATCAGAGTTGACAAGTTTGTCAGCACTAGTAACAGGCGTCTTTAACTCTTGCGCCACAGCTGATGCTTTGCCCATCTCGTCGATGATCTTACCCATGCAATTTTTTAAACTGTAAAAATAGCACAGGGGTTTTACATTATGTAAATTAATCATAGCAGTCCAGGTGAAGTTTTGGGTGTTATATTTTTTAATGGAAAATCAGAGATGATTTATTTTGTCAAGTCACCCAAAGTTCAAAGCGATCAGTATAAGATCACTGTCCATATCTCACAACACTTTTCCACTCCATTTGAGCCAAGTACATAACTTAGCAGTAACAATTTTTAAGAAGTACAAGTATACGAATCTTAGCAGTATTAATACAACTGTAAGTACTTGATAAAAACAACTGCAAGAGGGAATGAACCACCCCTCAACTTCATTGAAGTACAGTCGAAACCCCGGAAAGTTAGTACGTGCATGCACTCACTCTAAGTTTTCCTCGTGCCCAACTGCCATCAACGTGTTGTCGACTTTAAGCATCTCCTCGGTGGCCACATTCTTGATGTTGAACTGGAACTCCATGGCGCGTAAGACTGGTTGAAGTAGAGTAATCGGTACGGGAAATACGTCTCGTTTAGGACGACCTTGATGATGGAGAAAACGAAAAACGATAAAATAAAATAGTTCAATTGAGTAGGTAGCGGACAACGTTATAACTAGAGTAACGAAATCAGATTGCAAATGGTCTACAGAAATGTTCGGGTATGTTGTTGTGGTGATAGACGTGCGAGTACCAACACAATATTATTAAACACACGATGGAGCCGCGCAAAGAAAAGTGAGGGGAAAAAAATAACGACTTTTGCCCACCCGACTATTTTCAACGAAATAAGTGACACACCTGAATCAAAGACCGCTCACGCACCAGAACGTAAACAACACGTGAACGCGAAACGACATAACATCATAACGACCAGAGTTGTTGTTTGTTATTGTTTCGTCACTGAAGACCACCGACAATTCCCCGCACGATATTAACGTCACATCTGGGATTGGAGTTACATTAAGGTCTATAGGTGTTTTAAGTCGTCGAGAACAAGTAGGTCTTTCGATATCGAATAAAATAAAGTTCTCCAGTCGGTTTTACACCACGGGTTATCTCGTAAATTAAAATGATAGCTTATTTATACGTTTTAATGATAAAAATATCTCTATAGTTACACCGGTATTGTAAATGGTATTCTGTTAAGTGGCAATTAGGAAAATTAATTATTTTATATTCTTTAGTTCTACAGTATAGCTGCTTAAGTATGGGTTAAAATAAGTTTAATTAAAATTAGATTCGCAAAGAAACGTTAAGTTTAAATGATATAAATGACAAATCATCGTGTTTAAGGCATGTCAAAATTGGTTTTTCTTTTCATGCATAGTGGCTAGTTATATTGTTAAACCAGTAAATTAAAAGTAAAACGGTTAAGTTTTCTGAATACATTCTGAGTCTGACACATAAGTTAATGGCGACAAATAAAATTGAACGACCATAAAATTATTCATTTGATAATCTTGATTGATTCTAAATAGAATAGAATGGCCTAGTCTGGTTGTTGAACTGCAGACACGATTTAAAATTTAAACTTGTAATCTGTCAGGTTTTGACTGCGACTGAGTAATTAAAAATAAGATATCTTAATTTAGTGTTTATTGTTTTTTCTTTTTATTAGGGTAAAGCACTTAAATGTTTGCCCTTAGCAATCTTATCTAAATGTGACACAGCTCACAGTATTAAATTTAAAAGCAATTGTATACAAACAATCAAATATATTTTAAATTTGACGATTGTGGCTAGTATGTGCAGTGGACAGATGACGTTTGTTTGAAATGTGGAGTCATTTTGATTCTAGAGTTCGTGCGACACTTAAACGCGTGTTACAATCAAATGTTTGTTGATGTAAATAAGAATGTAAAATAGTATATTTTCATGATTACATGTTTATTGCGACCACAAGCAGCAACCCTATATTGATATTTTGATACATCTCACGACACAATAATAATCTAAAAAAAAAATTGTTTACGCGTACCACTGTATGGAAATAAATCTAGAAACGTATCGTGATGCACGTTATGGTATTTATTTAATCGTGAAAACGGAGCGTTTCAAACAAGATTAGGTATACAATGAATAACTTCAAAAAAACGAACGACCGAGGTGTCTCGGAGTGGGTTTTTTAAAGGGCAGGTGTACCTTTTGAGGAGGGGTGGGGCTGGAACTATATTTGAGATACCGAATGTCCTTACATGGTCCGAGACCGAAAAGTGTAGGTCAACGCGACACGTGTTCGTACAGTTTATCGTGAGATTTCGAGCTAAAACGGCCGACGTATTCGTCGCAACGAATTCGGTCGTTGGAATCGTCGAGAACCCTTTTGAGTGGGGGAGGGGAAGAAAATGTACCCGACTAGGCCCTCCCCGGAACGATCACCCATCTTCTAGGCGCAGTTCGATTTCGACGCTCGAACGTGTTTGCTGCAACACCTACCTGCGTGCGACGGCTGCAACAGTGATTGTCTTGACTGGACCGGAGTTCAAGAGTGTTCAAGAGCGGAAAACTGCGAGATTCGAGCGTCGACGTGCGTAACGGGAACCGGTCGAAACGATACTGCGGAGGCCGGTACACACCGGCATCGCCATGGCACAGGGCCGGGCGTGGCGACAACACGTAATGTTGTGCAACATACACCGGCCCCCCGTCTCCGCTGCGCACGCGCGCGCCACCGAGTTCTCTTCAACCCCCGCGGACTCGGTTCGTTTCGTGGGTGGCAGGTGGCTGGGCGCGGGGTATTCCGGTGCGCGTTGCCGCATAGCAGTAACAGCGTGCACTTGGTGGGGGTTTCCGGTGGCACGGTAATCCCGATAACAGTCTGCTCTCGCAGAACGTAACGGTGTTGCCCCGTGTCTTAAATATTTTACGGTGATACATAATTTACAACGATTTTTTTCTATTCCTTCTAGGAAGTCCTCATAGTGTAACAATAAATTACGGATAATCCCGCAGCAGAAACATTACAACGTCAAACTCGCGCCGCGTCAGTGGAAGGGTAACGGAAATTATGTGCAATTGACAAGGGTAGTTTTATTAAATTTCCCAATAGGTTTATTAAGAGTAACTGAAGTGAAAAAAGTGGCAACAACCAGAATGAAACCGCACGATTTACGGCTCTTTGGTTTTCGACAAAATCGGTTTCATATTTTCGTCTCGCAATTTAAAAAAAAATAATATTCGTAGGGACTTGCTTATATCACTGTTCGCTAAAGATGATATAATTGTTAGATATTTTTATGTATAGATTTTTTTTTATGCTATTTCTAAATCGATGAATATGTCATGTTTCTTAGCTTGTTTTTCGTGAAATGTATTGGTTTGTAAAATAATTATGAATATGGACATGTGCATGTAGGGAGCTAAGGTGTGCCCGGGCACTTCTGAAATGTTGTAAGCCTACAATTTAATTCTAAGAATAAGGGTCAAATATTTTAAATTATGTTCATATTGATTTAATTTATTCTAAAATATTTTGTAAAAAATAAACGATGTTTTGGAATAAGAAAAACAAAACAAAACATTTTAAATATTTGTGCAAAAACTTATAATGATAATATAACAGCCACAGTTCACTACAAAAGTACAAATTATACATTATTTAAGCTACCTGAGATCAATATAGGAGATTCAAGGAAAACATATTCATTGGGAATATTATACCAAAATATTAAATAAAAAATGAAAATTATGTTTATTTACTTATTTATACGTAGTAATTGATATAATTAATTTATATGATCTTAAGGCTAGGCAATTGGATAGAAAAGTTTTTGTGATATTTTCTTTGTAGTCAATAAGAAAAACATTTATTGAATAATCACAAAAATAAAAATTCAATGAAAAGTAATTCATGATTCATTGTGTTATTTACAGCTTCACAGTTTTGTTATGTTTCGAAAGTAATTAATCATTTCAATTTTTTTAATCACATTTTAATATTCGAAGGAGCATATACATACATATATATATATATTAGATAAGAACTGATATATAAGTTCATAAGCACTTCAATTATTGAATCAGTTTTATTCATAAAGATACTTCATTATTTTACTTTCAAGGATCTGAAAACAAAAAAAACTTATATGAGTACATAGTTAAACGTATAGTGATTTCAAGATATTTGCTTAAATATTTTAAATAAAATATTTCATTTACATTACATATTCTTTATTAAGATACTACATAATAGCCAAAAAAATATTATTTCCCCTAAAATTTATTCAAAGATGTTTTCAAAAGTATTAATGCGTCACATGTGATGTAATATATATTGTTAATTTATGAACTAAAAAATTCCATAAATATGTTTTCATGATTTATGACATTAAAGAAAAATATTATAATAATAAAAATAAAGTATTTATTGAAAGAAAAATGTTTGATAATTTTCAGAGGGTTATGATATGAAATTACTTTTTTAAATTTTGATATATACACTACATACTACTGTACAAAGGACAAGGACGTATTTTTTTTTTTGTGGGGGGGCGATCACCTCACTGAGTCTGTTTTTTTATATTTATTACTTTAATATTTTCGTAATAATATGACGTACCTCAATACACTAAGTGTATTTGCTTTATATAGTCATGATTTATGATTTAATGCATATTAGATTAAAAACTTGGTTAAGAAGTCAAATTGGACAAGAAATATTGACTAGTTTGGTACTGTTGCATGTACATCGTGATATAGAATTAGATGCATGGAAAATAATATATCGGTTTGCAGAACAAAAACGCTTTAAAAAATTTGTTTTATAGAACAATAATTAATAATTACTCGGTACTTAATTAAAAGATTAAAATAAGATTTCTATTATCATTATTATTATTATTAACTAAAAGTAACATATTTGAACCTTTTATTTTGCATATAAATAATTTGTATGTATGAAATTTGCAGATCAAAATTACCAGAAAGAAGTTACTAAGTTCTCTTTTGAAACGGAGTATATATAAATGTATACAATGTATAAGTAAATTTTTAAATATGTACAATGTATACGTTAGGTTCTGTAGTATGTGATACCTAATTGGTTATACCGGAATTTAATCTAAAAAAGTATCTCAGTTGTATTCTTCTCTACTCGTATCATCTGCGGTATAGACATACGCTCGATAAAATTGCTACCCTTGTGTACATTTTATTTTAGATTCTGAATGGAGTGATGGAATCTATTGGTTTTACAATGATGTGTGTTTTTTTTTTATTTTTATTTTTTATTTTTTTTTTATTTTATTTTTTATTTATTTTTTTTTTTGTGTCTGACGACACCTTTTTTAGCAGTAAAAATGCTTAGATTTGCTGATGTAGCAACTTTTCTGAAAGGAAAGTGAATCTTGTTGGTACTTTGGGGGGTCAAAAGTAAAAAATTTTCAATATTTTTTTAAATGCGACGGGAACTAAAAAAATAAGGGAAATACGGGAGTTTTTATGCACAACCAGTTATCGACAAAATCAAATTTTTTATTTTGCTATAACTCAAAAACGATGTAAATACTTGAAATTTTCACCAAATGTTAAGATTAGCGTTCTCTATACACCGTTAAATTTTCAAAGTATTTTGACTTTTACTGAGCTATTTATAGACAATTGAAATTTTGGCCGGCAAGAAAATCTTGAAAATTTAATACAAAGTTTCTTATAAGTTGTTCCTTAACTGATAAAAAAAAATCTTAAATTGTAAGTCACAATTTTTTTTTATAAGTGCTCAAAGTTCCAATTTGTATAAAATATGTAAAAATCACGATAATTTGCAAATTATTTTGTAGATAAAAATTCATAAAATTTTTTCTGTTCATACTTAAGGTTCAACATTTTAATACTAGATAATCTATAAGCTACTCTTCAAAAATCTTTAAAAAAATTTCTACCGGAATTAGAGGAAAAAATTTTATGACTGTTTGAAATTAAAATATTTACGAAATTGCATAAAATAGCGATTTATTCTCAAACGATTTTAAATATTTGTTATAATTCAAAAAGTATAAGTCGCAGATTTTTGAAATTTCTACCAGCTGTTAAGATTGGTATTTCCTTTATGTAATATTTTTTTCAAAATATTATATTGATTTTAAAGCCACTTATAGGCATTTAAAATATTCGATTTTTTTACATTTTATTTTTATAATCGGTGATAAATATAATTTGGCTCCTACAAAATACTTAAAAATTTAATAAAAGATTCCACAGAAGTAGTTCTTAATGTCATTCAAAAATTATTAAAATCCATAGGCACAATTTTTTTTTATAAGCGTTTGAACAGCGAATATTGACATAAAATTACATGTTAAATATAATATAATGTATAATATGTAAAATATACTTATTACAATATTTATAAATAACAATGTATTATATCCTAGACAAACATATCATCTCCGTTCAGAGTCGTTTTTCGTATGCAACGATACCTATCATTGAATTCAAATTTAACAAATCCATTATAATGACCTATTCTATGAAGAGTCGCACATCACCCCCAAGTGTACAGCAGAGCGAGGCCCATCAGGTTCTTTTTTTTAAAATGCTCTAACTCAAAAACCAAAAATCGCAACAAAGTTAAATTTTCACCAAATCTTTATATTGACGTTTTCTATACATGGTTAAGTTTTCAAAGTATTTTGACATATTTTGATTTATTTATAGACAATTTAAATTTTCAATTTTTGTAAATTTTTTGTTTTTAAACATCTATAAAATTTAATTAGCAGACCGAAAACTCTTGAAAATTTAATACAAGGTTTATAATAAGGTTAAATTATCGTAACTAAAAAATATCGGTGATAGATTTACTCAAATTTTTTTTATAAGCCCTTAATGCTCAAATTTGTATAAAATGTGTAAAAATCACGATAATTTGCAAGTAATTTTGTAGATAAAAATTCATAAAGTTTTTATGACAATATTTTATGACTGTTTGAAATTTAAATATTTACGAAATTGCATAAAATAGTGCAATTTTTTTTAATAAGCGTTTGAACAGCGAATATTAACATAAAATTACATGTAAAATATAATATAATGTATAATATTCTAGACTGACAAATTATGTCGCTGTATGCAACTGCCAACCCATTCTAATTGAAAAATATATTTATCGTTTCAAAATAAAATATACTTTTTCAATATTTATAAATAACAATGTATTATATCCTAGACAAACATATTAACTCCGTTCAGAATCGTTATTCGTTTACAACGATATCTATCATTGCATTCAAATTTAACAAATCCATTGTAATAAGGACCTATCCTATAAACGAAGTGCACTCCACCACCAACTGTACAGCAGAGCGAGGCCCATCCGGTTCTTTTCTTATTTTTAATTATAATATGAATTTTAAATTATGAATTAAAAAAAAAAATTAATAAAATTAATAAAAAAATTTTAATTTTAAATGCTTCCAAATATCGATATAACTATTCTAAAAATGGTGTTACCTCGTCCCTATCCATAATAGTAAGTCTTTCAACGGGTACTCCGTTCTTGTCAATTATGAATTTAGTGAAATTCCATTGAATACATCTGAAAAAGTGCAAAAATGTTATTAATAAAATACAAGATTCATAGAAGCCTGAACTGATCTTAAGAACAAATAAATTAAATGCGTATAAATCTTGACATAACTCCTCAACAAATATATATATATATATATATATATGACTGAATATTCAATAACAGCACTTGTAAAAAAAAATAAATAAATAAAAAAATAGGCATACTTATGGAAAAGTTTTCCTGGTAAAAAATGCTGAAGGTATTTCCATAATGGTTCTGCATACTTTCCATAGACAATACTGCTGGCGAATACATCAAAGTTTAGATGTCTTTTTACAACATACTCTTTTATAGACGGATTATCATAAGGTTCCTATTACGTAAGAAATATTATAAAAATTAATATGACTATATAAAGTATATCCAACAAAAGGTAAAATCTATAAACTATAATAAAGCATCGTTGTCCATGCACTATTGAAATTGACGCATTTCTTCTCTTTGAGTGACTATTTAAGTGTTCTGGGGGGAAACTTGAAAAATGTAGTGCATTTAACTCCATACATAAATATTAAAGATCTTGAAAATAAATTAAGAAATGCTTGTGCAGAACTTCAAAAGGAATAGATCTGTACAATATCGATATTAGTAGCCGTTCAAATGCGTTTTAATAATGCATGGAGAACAATGGACTAATTTTTGTACAATTTATTATATAGTTATTGGAAATTATTTTACCCAAATAAATAGTAGAAATTATTAAAATAATAAGAATTGTATTAATTTTTTGAATTTTTTCTTGGTGAATTAACTAACATTTACGTCAAAGGCGTATGTGAAATTAAATATTAAAATTATACTTAAACTATTCAAAAATGTCTACAAACCTACGAAAAAAATAAAAAATAAAAAAAAATACGTGCAATTAAATAATGAATAATAGGACGATTTTTGAACAATGCAATTGAATCAGTCGTTTGAGAAACCCGACTTGTCCCACAACTCTAATTTTGATAAAATGAAAAACTTTTATTTTTCGGTGATTTTTATTTTTAACGATTTTGATAAGTTTTTCCTCTTTGTTAAGTCTAAAATAATTGTTTTACTGAGAAAAATGAACTGTTATATTCCTATTTTCTTTAAAAATTATGTTTGTTATGGACAAGTCGTGTTTCTCGTGATTTTAGGTGGACAAGTAGGGTCTCTACAAAAATAAAATTAATAAAATTGAGTCTTGAAAAAATATTTTATTTTAAATGTCATAAAAAAATATAAATAAAATTCAAATCATATTATTAAGTTTCTTCACTGATCATATCTGGGCGTTCTTCGCTGGTGACTATCCAAGAATAAATATTTTTTCAAAATCTTTGAATATTTATTTTCTCAGGCAAATACAGCTTTTTTTTTTTAAATCTTCCATCTTCCATATCGAAATTCCATGTACTTAGAAATGGTGATATTTACTTTTTCTTCTTTTTTAACATTTCTCTCTTTTGTTTCTTGTTATATAAAGTTTCTCTTATACAAAAGAGGCCACCAGTTTTTATAATCAAAAATCATAACCGGAGTAACCATAACAACTTGGAAATTATTTGAAGAAATTGATGAAAGAATGAGTTTAACATATTCTTTTACTGTGTAAATACGGTCCACGGTCATAATTTGTCACATAGATTAAATGAGTGTCCTCGCAACGGATAAAAGTTTTTAATGGTACTAAATCTTTCAGTGGATGCCAATGCAGTAAACAGTCGTAAAACGGTATGATTTTTATTTTGAGGCGAGCATCCGTCTGAAATCACGTAAAAATGTTTGACAGATTTTGGAATATATTCGTTAATGTAATGTTGAATGGCATACTTCATAAGGGTTTTTAGTACCATATCCTTCATGATGCACGTAAAATGTAGCCTTTTCCGTTTTTAGATCATGCTTACAAAACACATTTACAATCAGCTGCCGATAATAAAAAATATCTTGTACGGGGATGTGAGGGGGTTGCAGATTCTGCATGTAATCAATGAAAATTCCATAGACATCATCAGGTTCATGAGTTACACTAAACGATTACAGTTGATATAAATATTAACACAGATACATAATATCATAATATATATAATAGTATCATAGTCACAATTGAAGCGCTCGGCCAAACAACGGGACAATTAAGTATGTTTATCTTGAAAAAAAATATTGGTTGAAAAATAAATATAAAGTTATGATAAAGTTAAATTTAGCATTAAAACCGGTTACAACAAGCACATTGTTAAAACATAATATATACGCGCATGCACAGTACAAAGAAACCCGACATGTCCTGGACTAGCCGGGTTTCTCTTCATTCTGCAAACTTTGACGAAATTAAATAACTATTTTAAACGGTGGACAAATCGGGGTTCTCTTGAAATATGTAGGTATCCTTATGAAGAGTCAAAATCCACAATAAAACGTGATTCGATTTTTTTGGACAAGTCGGGTTTCTCAAACGACTGATTCAATTATTTTTATCCAAACTTTAACTCGTTGTCATTCAGTCAATTGTTGTTTTAGAGCAATGGTTGAAAGGACAACATTGACTTAAAAAAAATCGGTCTAATCAAATCTGTTGTTGAAAGTAGGTATTACTATTTAAAATAAATGCAAGTTGTGTCACAATAAAAGGGTTTATTTCAAAAGTTAACTATTTAAAAAAAACCCAACTTCACTCCAATTTCGTTGGACAGAATTATTTAGTGTTATCTTTAAAAGGATTTACATTGTATATAAAAGAATAATTTATTTATACTTTTTTGCTAAGTGGCCAATTTTAAGTAATAACTTTACAATATAATAAAACTCTTTTAATTAAAAAGATTTATTAGGTACATGTTACGAAATAATCATAATTTTTTTTTTTTTTGTATTTGTTTGTATGTATTTTATTTATTTGTATTTACATAGTTATCATTTTTAATCTATCAGGGTTTAAATAATAATTAAATTATAAACTGCGCTATAAATAAATATGACATAAGACGCATATTAATGATTTTACTAACACTATAGATAATAATTTCAAAATTAAAGTTTACCTCAAACAAAATCTGGGTTGGAAAACCCAGAATTCTTAATCCATTTGAATAAAACTTATCCTGCAGATTCTTCAATTTGTTGAAGTTTATAGTTGAAACTGAAGAATGGGTCACTATATTAGTAATTATCAATACAAAACCTCTATAACCGAAAACAAAAAGTTACATTTTCTCTTTTTCATATAATAAGAATATATATTATATAATAATACTTGTATTTATTTAAAGACACATTACGTCCTTCGAGGTCTTTAACTGTAAATTCGTAAACATTTTTAGCCTCAGACCATGGCTGCGGATAGTCAGGTGAATATTCACCACCCGATCGAAAAAATCTACAAAATGCTATCTGAAACGTACACATTGTCACTAGCTATAGAAGAGTCAATTTACCATGTTATCATATACAATTCACTAGCCGTCTTATGGTTTCGTTTTTATGTAAGCTGCTTTTATTGCATCTAGTGCTTACATAAAAACGAACTGGCCGACACACATGCCTAACAGATATTACTCACTGGAATCAACATTATCAATAGTATTAACACGTTAAAACCGATACTTTTCATTATATTCATCAGTAACGTCCGTGTGCCGACAAATCACTTGTTCCTAGTTTCGATGAAATATCTTTGCAGTCATAAGCACACACTGGTTGTATGTTTAAAATATTCTAAATATTCTAAAACAATACTGTGTCATTTACAGATAGAAATAATTTACTCTGCTCATACACAGGGTCGCATTTACCTAAAAGCAAATTAAGCATTACTTAGGTACGGCCCTCGAAAAAATAAAGCCCGTACAATGTCCGGTACATAAAATATTTTATTTATTTTTTATTGTTTATTTAAATATAAACAATATGTAAATGTTGTTTTACAATAAGTGTATGTGATAAAGGTGACGTGGCTTGAATTGCTGGAGATAAGAAGCCGCCCATTGGAGGCACTTAAGGTTAGGATTTTAATTAATTTTAATTTTTAATTTTAATTTGTTAGTAAGAGAGGGTGGGATTACAAAATTAGGGGAGGTAGAAGTATAACAGTTTTAGATTAGTAGGTCACGACACCAGGTAAGTTTTAGACGCCTTCTGGGGTCACCAGGAATAGCGTTGGTAGATAGCTCGGAAATCAGGGGATTACGATGGCTGTGGAACTTGGAGTGTGTGCGTTTGTAGAAGGTTTTTGCAACGTTTTGAGTGTCGTTAGATACATAGTAGGGAGCTTTAGTTATTTGAAGGAGACATTTTGTTTGGAAGATTTGAATTTTGTTTAAGTTGGACTTTTTGGCTGCACCCCAGAGTTGGATACTGTATGTCCATATCGGTTTGAGTAAAAGTTTGTATAATAGAAGTTTATTTTAGATTCTGAACGGAGTGAAGAATGTATTGATTTTACAATGATGTGTGTTTTTTTTTTTTTTTTTTTTTTTTTTTTTTTTTTTTTTTTGTGTCAGTCGACACGTTTTGGGGCAGTAAAAATGCTTCGATTGCCTTATGTAGCAACTTTTCTGAAAGGAAAGTGAATCTATTTGGTACTTTGGGGGGTCAAAAGTTAAAAATTTCCAATATTTTTTAAATGCGACGGGAAAAACCATAAAAAAATTTGGGAAAAACGGGAGTTTTTACGCAAAACCAGTTTTTGACATAATCAAATTTTTTATTTTGCTATAACTCAAAAACTAATCGATGTAAATACTTGAAATTTTCACCAAATGTTTAGATTAGCGTTCTCTATACACCATTAAATTTTCAAAGTATTTTGACTTTTATTAAGCTATTTATAGACAATTGAAATTTTCAATATTTTTAAGTATTTTTTTTTTAAATAACGATAAAATTTTTTTGGCTGCCTAGAAAATCTTGAAAATTTAATACAAGGTTTCTTATAAGTTGTTCCTTAACTGATAAAAAAAAATCTAAAATCGTAAGTCACAATTTTTTTTTATAAGTGCTCAAAGTTACAATTTATACGAAATATGTAAAAATCACGATAATTTGCAAGTTTTTTTGTAGTTAAAAATTCATAAAATTTTTTCTGTTCATACTTAAGGTTCAAAATTTTAACACGAGGTTATGTATAAGCTACTCTTCAAAAATCTTTAAAAAAATTTCTACCGGAATTAGAGGAAAAAATTTTATGACTGTTTGAAATTTAAATATTTACGAAATTGCATAAAATAGCGATTTATTCTCAAACGATTTTAAATATTTTTTATAATTCAAAAAGTATAAGTCGCAGATTTTTGAAATTTCTACCAGCTGTTAAAATTGGTATTTCCTTTATGTCATATTTTTTTCAAAATATTATATTGATTTTTAAGCCACTTATAGGCATTTAAAATATTCGATTTTTTTACATTTTTTTTTTATAATCGGTGATAAAAAAAATTTGGCTCGTACAAAATACTTGAAAATTTAATAGAAGATTCCACAGAAGTAGTTCTTAAAGTCATTCAAAAATTATTAAAATCCATAGGCACAATTTTTTTTTATAAGCGTTTGAACAGCGAATATTGACAAAAAATTACATGTAAAATATAATATATTGTATAATATTCTAGACTGACAAAGATATCGGTTTTTTTTAAAATGCTCTAACTCAAAAATGAAAAATCGCAACAACTTGAAATTTTCACCAAATCTTTATATTGACGTTCTCTATACATGGTTAAGATTTCAAAATATTTTGACATATTTTGACTTATTTATAGACAATTTATATTTTCGATTTTTGTTAAATTTTTGTTTTTAAACATCTATAAAATTTAATTGATTGAGCGAAAACTCTTGAAAATTTTATACTAGGTTTATAATAAGTTAAATTTATCGTAACTAAAAAATATCGGTGATCGGTTAACTCAATTTTTTTTTATAAGCCCTTAATTCTCAAATTTGTATAAAATGTGTAAAAATCACGATAATTTGCAAGTTTTTTTGTAGTTAAAAATTCATAAAATTTTTTCTGTTCATACTTAAGGTTCAAAATTTTAACACGAGGTTATGTATAAGCTACTCTTCAAAAATCTTTAAAAAAATTTCTACCGGAATTAGAGGAAAAAATTTTATGACTGTTTGAAATTTAAATATTTAAGAAATTTCATAAAATAGCGATTTATTCTCAGACGATTTTAAATATTTGTTATAATTCAAAAAGTATAAGTCGCAGATTTTTGAAATTTCTACCAGCTGTTAAGATTGGTATTTCTTTTATGCAATATTTTTTTCAAAATATTATATTGATTTTTAAGCCACTTATAGTCATTTAAAATATTCGATTTTTTTACATTTTATTTTTATAATCGGTGATAAAAAAAATTTGGCTTCTACAAAATACTTGAAAATTTAATCGAAGATTCCACAGAAGTAGTTCTTAATGTCATTCAAAAATTATTAAAATCCATAGGCACAATTTTTTTTTATAAGCGTTTGAACATCGAATATTGACATAAAATTACATGTAAAATATAATATAATGTAGAATGTTCTAGACTGACAAATGATATCGGTTTTTTTAAAATGCCCTTACTCAAAAACGAAAAACCGCAACAACTTGAAATTATCATTAAATCTTTATATTGACGTTTTCTATACATGGTTAAAATTTCAAAGTATTTTGACATATTTTGACTTATTTATAGACAATTTAAATTTTCGGTTTTTCTAAATTTTTCGTTTAAAAATAAAATATACTTATATAATATTTATAAATAACATTGTATTATATTCTAGACTAACATATGAACTCCGTTCAGAATCGTTATTCGTATACAATGATATCTATCATTGCATTCAAATTTAACAAATCCATTATAATAATGACCTATCCTATAAGCGAGGTGCACTCCACCCCTAACTGTACAGCAGAGCGAGGCCCATCCGGTTCTTTTTTTAATTTGATGTGTTGGGATGTGAGGAGATAACGTAATTGGCGAGAGAGATTATTTAAGGCAAGTCTTCTGTTATGGGTGTGAGTTGCCCAAGTTAACCTGCGGTCTAAATGTAGACTTAGGTATCGGACATTTTGGGCGGTTGGGAGAGGTACATAGTTGAGGTAGATGGGAGGGCAGACTTTTTGCCTTAGTGTGATTGTACAATGGATGGATTTTGTTTCGTTGATTTTTATTCCCCAGTCTTTATACCAGGTTGATAACAGATTGAGATGATTCTGTACGAGGTTAGAGGCTATTTCGGGGTCGGAATGGATCGCTAGGAGCGCCTAGTCATCGGCAAAGTCACCAGTTGTAGTGTTGGGGGTGGTAGGTTGATCTGAGGGGAATAAATTGAAGAGTAGAGGTGCTGTTACGGAACCTTGAGGTACCCCTGCGTGGACTGGTGATACTTCGGATAAGGAGAAGCCAGATTGAACGGAAAAATGTCTGTTTTCTAAATAGGATTTAAATAATAGATAATAGTAAGGCGGAAGAATAAATTTGAGTTTGAAGAGTAGGCCTTCGTGCCATACTCTGTCGAATGCCTGTGATACATCGAGCAAGGCAGCTGTGCAAATACGCTTTTTTTCGAGTGTTCAATAGTTGACCTCCCCTTCCTGAAACCACATTGATATTCACCTAGGTTTTCTTCTACTCGTATATAGGGACTTATACGGTTCAGTAGCACTTTGGAGAATACTTTATATGCTGTGTTTAGGATTGATATTCCTCTGTAATTTCCACATTCAGTTTTATCACCTTTCTGGGCCGAGTGGACTAAGGCGTCGGCTACGATACGTACCGTCGCTGGTTCGAACCCAGCCACGGGCAGTCTCTCTACTTGGACAGAAAACAACTGCCTTTGGAGAGAGATTGCCATCCCCCCCCTCCCCGGGACATGGCAGAAACCTACGGGTGTCCCAATGAACATTCTGCCAACCAGGCGGTCCGAGATTGTTAATAATAATCTCGGACACACACCCGCCACACGAGTATATATATCACCTTCCTTGTAAATGGGTATAATTACTGCTTTTTTCATTCTTCAGGCATTTGTTCTTCTTCCCAAGTCTTTTGGCATATTTTGAAGATAACCTTGTGCATTTCTTCGCCCCTGTATTTAAAAAGCTCAGCCGGTATATCATCAGATCCTAGAGCTTTCCAATTCTTTAGACTGTTGATAGCAACCTTGACTTCATCCAACGTTATATCACTAATCATTGGTTCCGATGTCTGGTAATGTGCCTTTCCTATTGGGTTTACTGGTATTTCCGCATTTAGAAGATCTATGAAGTACTCTCTCCATCTTTTAGCATTATCGCTTGGTTCCATAAAAGTATCTCTATTTTTATCCTTTATTGCCTTTAAAGTTGGGTTGAAATCTTTATACCATTAAATACAGTCTTAAAGAAGTTTCTAATTTTTCCTTGTGAGCGATCCTTTTCTGCTTCTTCCAAAATCCCATTAATGAACTTCCTTTTTTCTCTCTGTATTATTCTCTTACAGTTTTTTCTTTCATTAAGAAAAATATTCTTCTCTGTCTGGCTCCCAATTCTTATAAAATCTGATCTTGCTATGCGTCTTTTTTCTATGACTTTCCTACATATCTCATTATACCATTTCTTTTTCTTACTCTTGTTTCCGTTTTGCATTCCACCGATGCTTTGTTCCGCTGTTTCTTTTATAACTTGGCTGATCTTACTCCAATCCGTTTCTATGTTCCCGACTCTCCTACCGTACAGCTTCACATTAATACTGTCTGTATACTTTTTTCTAACATTTTCGTTTTTCAGTAGGTCTACGTTAAACTTCACACTTTTTTTCTCTTTTAGTCTTTACATGTATTGTAATTTGAGTTTGAAATTCGATATCAGCAGGAAGTGATCTGTGTCGATGTTCGCTCCTCTGTAGCTTCTTATGTTCTTAATGCTGGATCGAAATCTATTCTCAATTAATATATGATCAATCTGGTTGAGCGTATTACCATCCGGAGACTTCCATGTAGTTTTATGAATATTTTTATGTGGGAATGTCGTACTTCTCACTACCATATTGTTTGACGCTGCGAATGAGATGAGTCGTAATCCGTTTCTATTACTTATGGCGTGTAGGCTTTCTTTTCCTATTGTCGGTGCATATTGTGGTTCTCTCCCACATTTAGCATTTAAGTCTCCTAACATAATTTTGACGATATTCCCATGTTTCTTCCAATTTATTATAAAATTCATCTTTCACTTCATCTTCACTCGTTTCCGTCGGGGCATGCACGCACACTAACGTAGTGTTAAGTGGTGTCGTCTTTAGGTTTAGACATGCCATTCTCACTGATACTGGTATAAACTCCTTCACATACTTTTCTAACTTTTCGTGTACTGTGAAGCCACTTCCGAAATGATGTCTATCTGTTAATCCTGAAAAAAATACTACATAGTGTCCGACTTTCACTTGTCCTATTCCAGTCAATCTAATTTCTTGTAGTGCAGCTACATCAATATTGTATGTATCCAGTGTCTCTACTAAATTCTGGCATGCACCAGTTCTAAAAAGGATTGTTGTATTCCATGTTGCAATTTTTAACTCTGCTGACCGTTTTCCATGTCCAGTATTTATTTAATCCATTTATTTGTGTCCGAGGCTTGATTTGTGATGGTATCGTAACAGTGTTTTTTTTCCAAGGAAGGGTTGTTAGCCCTCCGCTCAACCACCAACCTGGAGGACCAAGAGTTATACATTATAAATATTGAGAATTAAGGGGGATGCAATTTTACAGTTTTGCATCCCTCAATAAAACCAGATGGTGATAGTACACCCCTTCGCACCTCCGAAATTACGCCTATGCTTTTGTTTGTATGTCAGTAACTACTAATGCTTATTGTATTATGCTATTAACATACGAGTACCATCTAGTGCCAGACTCATGGCTAAATAAAATAAAATTAACGGCCTTACAACATTGTATCTTCTTCTTCTTCTTCTTCTTCTTCTGCCTCGCCTTCCTCCCAATTATTTGGGGTCAGCCACCCTTGTCCTACACCTCCAATTCACTCGGTCAATCACATCTCCTATGCACACACCGACAGCCCTCATGTCATTCTCCATAGTCTCCAACCATCTCTTTTTTGGTCTTCCTCTTCCTCTTTTCCCTTCAACGTCCATCTTCATAACCACTTTTAATGCATTCGTTTCCTCTCGCCTCATCACATGCCCAAACCATCTCAGCCTATTTTCTCTCATCTTGTCCACAATTGGTGCTACACCAACACTACCTCTCACGTATTCGTTCCTTATTCTATCTTCTCTTGTCACTCCACTCAACCATCTAAACATTCTCATTTCCACGACACCCATACTTTGTTCTATTCACCTGTTAACCGCCCAAGACTCTGAACCATACAGCATAGTTGGTCTCACTTCACTTTTATAAAATTTACCTTTCAGCCTCATTGGAATTCTCTTATCGTATAACACGCCCGATGCTTCGCTCCATTTCATCCATCCGCACTTAATCCTATGTTTTAAATCCTTACAACATTGTATGGGTGTATCATTATCTCTTAGCAGGAATTGCCAATTCAAATAGTGTAAATTTTGGTATGTTATTTTAACCGAACCTAACTAATTATCTACTCAATCAATAACCTAATAAATTTGAAAAAATCAGACAAATTGTGTAGATGTTTTTTTTGCAAAAATCATCGAAATCGTACGCTTAGAAATTAAGTTGTTGAAGGAAACGTATAAACTTTTTAATCAGAAATTGTCATGAAATCTGGAATCACGGGAGCCGCATTTCGCGTTGTAGTGCCGACAGGTTCCCCCACTCTATTTTGTATATGCAGTACAAAACTACAATGCATTATTGGATCGTAGTTCATGTAGTCAACTTAATTTGTGTTATCAGCCCGAAATTCATGACTCAAGTTAGCAAATAGCAAGTAAATGATAGTAAATTGATTTTAAATTTTGGAAAATCATTGCGTCTTACCTAACAAATTCTTTTTTTATATGGGTGGGTCAAGTTCAAGCACTTATATTGTAATTTAGATAAGAAAATTGCAATACAGATTAACGAATTATAGACAAATTTTAGTTTGAGGTTTTTTACATCTATATATTTATGGTTGAGAGACATTTCGAAAACTTGTCCGAATGACATCAAGAATAACATGATGATGTCACACGTCGAATTATAAGTAGAAACGAGTAAAATGTACAGTTTCCTTTTCAACGATTTAATTGTCATAGTTATATTGTAGTTGTGTAAAAATTAATATAGAATAAAAACCAGATGATACCTATGATTTAAACTATAGTTAATTGTTAAAATTTACACCATAGACTATAAGAAAACAGATAGCTCATTCGGGATATAAGCAA
>JASXSY010001621.1:0-147687 GCA_034509805.1 Sipha maydis | reverse complement strand
TTCTGAATAATCACTGTATCAATGTACCGTGGGTACGACAGCCCTGTATAGAACTGCTTAAAACAAATCAATTGTTACAAAATCAAGTTTTACATGTTTAACATAGTACCATGGTATATTGAAAAAATTTCAAATTTATAACGTCATTAATTACTTTTTATAACTACTTCTTATATAATATGATTTTAATGTGAATAGACTTTCGTACATACTGCTCTATAGATGCTTAACAATATGAGCAGTTTTATTTTTATCAACTATTTAGACGATGACACAAGAACAGCAACCGTTACGAGCTTACAGCAACTGAACACGTTTCGCTTACCCCATAGAATCGGTGTGTGAATTTACGACTCTTGTATCCGTCAAACGGTCCACAACGCAGATCCTTTTCGGGGGGTTTTGTCGAATCATTTCATCTTCATAGTTTTCCCGCTTCCTCTTCTCTCCTTTTCCTGGAAGAAAAATACATACCATTAAAAACTACAGATATTACAGTCATTTTGAATCATTTTAGTGCAGAAATGATTCTTTATTGAATCAGCATTTAGTTATAGTGTCATTCGATGTCTTACCACTAACCATCGGCAACATACGGTATTCACCGCTATGGAACATAAACATTTTTTGATTTGCGAAAGAGAGATGCAAAAAATATTCAAAAATGAATCGTCTTAACGAATGCAAAATTAGGACTAATGTTTCACAATCAGAATTTTAAAGTCAATACAAATAATTACTTAACAACGATATTTTTGTTGTCCTAGGATATTAAAATAAACATTGTACGGCCAAATACGTAGGCCATTTCTTTTACTACTAAACTTGATGGATTAAAGTGTTCCATGGACGGTGAAAGGAACGTTAACGAAAACGTGAACGGGTTTGCGGACCTGCGCATTAAGTCCAGAGCGGTTCTGAACAGTCCCTGAGTGATTGAAACGAATATGAACCGACCGATAACGATCGTGCAATCGACGAAACCGACTGAGTTCCCGTCATACGGACCTCATCTAGCAGCCAGTGAACGTAAGCTGAACGCGTGTATACTGGATGGTGGCCATGCAAAAAAAAAAAAAATAAAAAAATACTTAATACAATAATTTGTATACTCAACTGCAACATTGTATCCACTGACGTCATCAACATCGTAGTATATATGTCGATGAAGTCAGTGGTTTTAATCAACCTATTATCTTGGACTGCGCGTTAGGAACATCAGTATACCGGAGAAAATATTATAAACAGTAATATACTGCGATTATAAAATGATAAAAAGCCTCATTTTTTTTTTCATTACATTAAAACATCATCGTCAATTAAAATTTTCCGCACAGGACATCGACGTAGCCAGTGGCGTGACGATGGAGGTAATCGATAGGCAGTTGCGTCTTAGTTTTTTGAGGGATGGTGGGTACCACTGGGTGGGTGAGTAATCATTTACATTCATAATTAAGAATTTAGATAAATAACATACAAAAAGATATTTGAGTATTGATATGAACCAATGTTAGTATCCAATAGCCAACAACTGAATATACTAACATACTTGTCTCTGAAAATTTATCTAGTTCGTCACGCCACTGGACGTAGCAGATTAGGTTGGTTTTGTGGGTTAGTTGATATGTTTGCAATGCAACAGTAAAAATTTTCTTGCATTTTTTAAAGGTATATCGTATCTTATTGATGCTTTGCTTTTTATTCTCAAACACTAATTTGATTATTCATTCAGCATCCAAATTATTATCAACTGCGTCGTTAAAATTATCAGAATGATCATTCAATATATACGGTCACAGTTTCACAAAAGACGCAGTGGATTTCGCGTTTTGGCGTGCCTGACATAATCACGACCGACCAAGGCCACCAATTCGACTCTGAACTTTTTAAGGCGCTTACCACGAATTTCGGCATACAACATCTCCGAACATCACCATACCATCCACAGTCGAACAGTACGGTTAAATCTACACAGAACGCTCAAGTCCACACTCACCGCGCAGGACACGACACATTGGAGTCTATCACTACCAAACGCTCTGTTAGCGCTGCTTCAATTGGCTTACGGTACGTCATGACGCGTCACTCCGATTACCCGAGTAGATGTTTCACTCTGCCCCACCCGTAGCACAGGAAGCACACGAATTGGTGAGTTATTTACGAAAAACTATGTCTCGATAAAACTCATTGCCGGAACGAATTACGCTACATTGAAATCTGTTTTCGTTCCACAAGACCTAAGTAATGTCATTCACGTTTTTCTCGGCGTCGACGCAATACAACCACCCATACGACCACGTTGTTAAGGCCCACATGCAGTACTCGAACGTCATGCCAGAGACTACAAGATTTAACGCAACAACAGCTCAGTTTTGGTTTCAATTGATCGCCTAAAACCCGGTTTCATCCTTAAAGACCAAACTCCGATGTTGAAAAAGTGAAAAAACAACTTCGTTTTTCTTTTTTATCTCGGAGGTAGTAGTGTGGTGATCCAGTCACCATAATGTCGGGGTTTTCCTTCACACAACATCGTCCAGCATAACATCGTCGCGGGGTGAAACGCGACTGTCGACGGTGCTCTCTCCTCTCGCTGTTGCCGGAGAAACACCCGTGTGATTTATTACTATCATTTTTATATATGTTAATTTTTGTTTGTTTCAATAAAATTTATGATCAAATGTAAATTGGCTTCTATTTTAAAATACCAATTCCATTCGAACCTGTATATTATTTGACCGGTGATTGTCACTCGTAGAAAAAATTTATATGTTTTTATAAGATTGTTTTAATGAATTAAATGAGCTTGGCATAAAATTATAAATTTTAAGAGTAAAACTAGAAAAAAAAATTTAACTGAAGATTTATATACATATATATCACTTATAGCCTCAGCTCAATGGTATATAACAAATAAAGCACTACATAAAGACCTAAAAATTGACACAGTTGACCAGCTAACCATAAATTACTATAACAAAGTTCATGTGCAACTACGACACTATCCAAAACTCCTCATCTCACACCTATCATCACGTACACTACTCGATAACCCTCCACACCGTATCAAAAGACGATGGTGCAGAGATCACCTGAATTAATTAAGTATTCATGCAATAAAGGCTTTTGTCAATGGATAGTATCCCTCCTCATGTAACGTATTTTTGTTATTATTACCACATTTGCTTATTGTATAAAAGATACATATTGTAAGTATATATTTAATAAAATAAAAAATGAAACTCAAGATACAATATAAGTAGCTTAACAAAATTTTATTATTTTTAACAAAATAATTAACAATAACATTTATAACACAAAAAACATAGGGTAGTGAGAGTAAAAAAATAAAAATAAGAAAACACAAAATAAATAACAAAATATTGTTAATTTTTAATTAAAAAGGAAAAAACTTAGTAATAATAAAACAGAAGGACCTTAAAATTAGAGGTATAAAACAGGAAAAAACCCTGTTAAGGGAAAAAAAAACCAAAAATCAAAAATCAATAAATACTAATTTTAACATAAAAAATAAAAAATTATATTTTGTACAACAAAAAAGATAAAAAAGGAACAACTTTATATGAAAAATTAAATGTTTTAAAAAAGTTAATTAACGAGGAAAAAACCCTGTTAAGGGGAAAAAAATCAGAAAATTAAGAAGTATAAAACTAGGTGGTTGAAAAAATATTACTATACACCAATAGGTATGAAAAAATGAATATAAAAAGGAAAACCATCAGTGAGGCTAAAACACTGTAAAAGAAAATAAAGTTTAGCAATTTATACAAAAATAATTATTTCGAATAAAAAAAATGTGTAAGATCTCGATGCCTTCGATCTAGAAAAACACTGCCGATTGTCGGATTTACCCGATCAAATTTTGATATAGGAAAAATGCATCTACGCGTACAGTGTAGGTGGTGTTATGGATTTCGGGTCTAGTTTCACTTCCGTGACTACCGGTTCATCTAGTTCTTGGTCACTGTCGCTTGATTTTCGCAGGTGCAGTACAGCGTTGGATGCATTTTTCCACCCCTCAATCGTAACGTCTTGAATTTCCACGCGCCCGAAACCATTGTCCCTCGAGACTTCCACACTCTGCGTCATGTGAATGGTTTTGGGCACGTGGAGCACGACTACGGGGGCGATCTCACGCGCCATATTGAGTAGGCCGGCCAATCCACCCTTCTGGCGGCTGCACAAGTCGTCGGCGCTGAACCGCCGATTCCTGTCCCACGCCGGGGCCGCCCACGGCGGGGAAGTAATCACTGCGTCTGCCTTGGCCCCGGAGAGCGCGACGAAGCTGTCGCCGACCCGAAAATCAATACGGTGGGCGACCCCGTGCTCCGCGGCCTTACGACGGGCCGACCGTATTTTAGCGGGGTCCACGTCCACCGCGATCACCCGGCGGCACGTTTGTGCCAGCCGAACGGCCAGGCGACCGACACCGCAAAACGGGTCGACGACCGTGCCGAAAGCGCATTTCCGGGCGATGTGCGCGGCCAGCACTTCCGGGCACGCGGACACCGAGAAATGGAGTTTGTCGACGAACACCGGTCGTCGCTGGAACCGCCAAGCGGCCGGTTTGACCTCGGCGTCGGGGCACGGGTTCCGGCGGTCTTGCGTGGCTCTCAACGGTGTCGACGGGCTGTCCGCGGAACGGACCGATGGGGCCGTCGCCGCGGTGCTTGAGAAGCTAAACGTGGAAGCGGTTTCCACCGTGGTTCCTACGGCCGTCACGAAGTCTTCCGAAGAACCGGTTGGTTCGTCATCGGTTTCGGCGGCTATCATCGTGTCGCCCGTGGTCTCCGACCGGTGTTCTGCCGGCCCGACGTTCAGGGGTGGCGTCCGATCGTCCGTCCCCGTACACGCTTCGGCAGTCTCCGGTGATCCGTCAGTTTGCACCCCGATTTCCGCGAAGGTCTTCTCCCTCGGTGGCACCGGTGTTCGCGTGAAGCCGTCCGTTCGACCGGTGCTCCAGCGCTCCGTCTGACAACACGCGTCACGAGTGGCCGTCCTCGGTCGTCCGACTGCGACAGACGTGACGTCCACGTCTGCCGCCGACCCGGCCGCACAGCCGACGACGGCAACGGACCCACCCACCTCCGCTCGCTGCCGTGGACGTCTGCGCGACCAGGGTCTCGGAACGTTCCCGAAGTCCCGACACGTATGGTATGGTGTCCTGCTCGACGGTAACGTCATTTCCAAGGAATGGTTCGATTGGCTGAAGTCGAACTGTAATAATGATTTAATATTAACTGTAATAATATGAAAAAGATAAAACGTATAAGTGTATAAAGTATGTTCGAACTGATACGATATGATTGGTACGAGTGCAAGAGAGATGTGTGTCGTTTGAAGTGCTGTTGTAAACAGCCTGCGGTTTCCGGTTGTCGATCGGCCACATTAACTTTCGATCGTCGCGTTTCGACATGGTAACGGGGCGTGTTTACCAAGGAGATTCGGTAAGTTCCTACGACAATTACGCTCATCATTAATGACCAGCACATATGTCGTATACGCCACGCAAAGGCTTGACGTATAACAACACTAAAACAAAGTATTTGTCGGTTGTTGGACACTCTAACCGTCAAACAAGCACATAAAGAAAAACCTAATAATTGGCCCGGACGACTACCTTATTAAGTGACAAAGAAGACGATCTAGCACTGCTTAATAGGATAGTCGAAAACAGGTTCTTTAAAAGGCTTACTTTCCCTTACGGCTCTAAAGTTATTTTACACTCGAAACAACTGACAAAGAATAAGATCTAGCACTGGATGTTTCGAGCGTGAGTTAATCTTCACCTAAACAATATTTTACTCTCCCCTCAAACTGACAAAGAATATGATCTAGCACTGGATTGAGGTTTGAAATACAATATAGTTTTAATACCCTTTTTGTAAGTGTACCAACTTTTTCATATACTCACACAAAATACTTAAAATAGATAAATTACCAAACTTGAACACCTTTTACAATTATGATCAAAACCTTTTAATTAAAGAAAAAGAAAAATATAATTAGTACAAAAATAAAAGAATGACCGATCACTTCACTCGTGAATCGGGCAGCGTTCCGTCCTCCGCAACGATGGCAGTAAAACGAACACCCATCACGTCCTTCCGGCGGCGTTTTATTCTATTGTCATCTATTTGGTCAGCATTCCCTGAAGGTGGTATGTGTGTGTGAGTTTGCTGACCAACTAAATTAAATGTTAGGTACCATCCATATTTTATTGATGATACAACACATATAAGTAAAAATCAATTCGGGTGATCATAGATTCCGTAGGTTTCGGGATGGTTGTTAGGAGATACAACGAATTTCCACGCAAATTCGTACCAATCCGTACATTATATTTCTGCGGAGACACGGTCAAATAGTTTAGATAATTGATTTATATTTAAATATTATTCGATTGCGTTCCATCGATATTAAAATATATTTAATTATAATTAGTTTTTTTTTTTTTTTATTATAAAAGCCGCTAGTACAACTATGATAGCTTGACAATTACATAATAAGAATAAAACAATATAAAATTAAGATTAACAAACAATTAAGTACATATATATACTATATAATAAGGCCAGCCTCCTGTATAAAGGCAATTATTGTTTTGATAGCTGTTTCTGTATTGGAGTTTAGGATGGAATAAAGGTTGATGGGAATATTAAGAGACATAAGAGTGTTGAAAAGAATTAGTCTTTTAAGTCGGAGGGCAGGGCAGTTAAATAAAATATGAGGAAGGTCACATATATATTCATTAGGGGGAAAAGTACAAAGTGTACAAAGTGGCGAGTCATTTAGTCCAAGTTTAAATGAGTGACTAGGTAATAATGAATGTCCTATCCGTAAACGATTATACTGGACTATATGAGATCTTTGTAAATTTAAGTTATTAAACCAGGTTTTTTTTTTTAATATTAGGCGTTGTATGTCTGTATCTGGAAGCGAACTCTGCAGGTAAGTTATTCCAATGGGAAGACCATAGGTTAGATTGGTATTGTTTTAAAAATGGAATAAAGTCAGAATGTGGTAGATGAGTAGGGGAGGGACAAATAAGACGGGAGGAGGATTTAGCTAAATTATCAGCAATCTCGTTACCTCGAATACCAGTGTGACTGGGAACCCAAAGGAAGTGGATAGTGTAGTTAGATTGATTGAGGTCGAAAACAAGAGATTTGATACGAAGAACAAGAGGGGAGATGTGAGAGTTGAAAGGGTTGGAAACTAAGGCTTGTAGGCAGGACATAGAATCGGTGGCTATTAAATATTTATTTCGGGAGAAGTTAAGAATTAATGTTAAGGCTTCGATTATAGCATAGCACTCAGCTGAGAAGGAAGAAGACGATGGAGGGAGGTTGTTTGTGAAAGATAAATGTAATTTTGGAATGTGGAAAGCATAACCAGCCGAAAGGGGTGATACCGATCCATCCGTGTAGATAATAATAAAATCGGGAAACTGTATATTAAGATAGTTTGAAAATTATAATTAGTTATTCATTCAATTTTGTTCTAACTTCGATGAGAATATTGCACAATACAATATGTAAACGGACCTGGGATTTAAAAACCTATATACCATATGATCGTTTTATGTTGTATAAAATATTATTAATTAATTAATTTTTTCGTATAATGTTGATATTTATTTAGTTGTCTAGTACATTAAGCAGGTAATTTTACGTATGTCATAATATTTATTTCAATAATTCAATAATTATAAAAAAATTACGGCAATTTATTGAAAATCTTACAATATACTGGCGTTATGTTTGCTTTAT
This sequence comes from Sipha maydis, assembly GCA_034509805.1. NCBI lineage: Eukaryota > Metazoa > Arthropoda > Insecta > Hemiptera > Aphididae > Sipha > Sipha maydis. The sequence continues at coordinate 139,897 of JASXSY010001621.1, read as the reverse complement.
GCAATTTTATTTTAGCTGGTATGAAAAATATATTAGTGTACGACGGACTGAAATATATATCATTGCGTCAACAGGCAATTATAACTGCGTAGAACAGTTGACAAATTAACATTTAAACGCGAGTAACTTAAAATCTGAACAATATCGAGTATGTCATGTATATCATCTTCGCCGTTAATTTGAACCATCATTGTTCACCAGTGCAAAGTCTAGCCAACTATATCGTAGGGATTCTACTAGATAACTCTATAGGAGGACATTCGCATCAAATAGTTACATTGTATTTGGTGGAGGTGCCAGTTCTATAACCAAAACCTGAGTTAGATTTTTTTTCTATTGTTTGTAATGGAACTGTTACCCTATAACCCAAATCTCTAAGATATATGACTAGAGGTCGGATTTATATTCTCTTAAGATCCTTAAAATATGATGTTTTTATGTCACATTAAATAGGCAATATATTCTCTTAATATTCTTTTAAAATACCAATTATATGATGTTTGATGTCCTTAAATATGAAAAATATTCTTTTAATATTTAAAAAACAATCAGTTTAAATTTAATTGTATATATATACAAATAATAAACTTGTTCCGGGCTTCGTGTTGCTCATTAGTTTGACTTGCTCTTCTATATCTTAGACTCACAAAATTGCGAGTTTTGCGACTTTGTTTTGACTAAGTGTGTAAGTCTAATTGCTGGCATTTTTAAAAACAACCATACCAAAACTCTTTAAAAAATGATTAACATCTATCAATAAACTTATTGTACTGTATAATTCTGACGGATGCATCTGTTTTATACGATAAACCATAATTACGTAATGCCGTAATCAAGGGAATACATATATATTATAGTAGGTAGCTAGAAACCCGCGGGCTGTCATGCTGTACGTTATCTATATAGGTATACAATTCACACGGTTAAAATGATTTTTAATTTTCCATGAGACTTTCTTAATCTTTTCTTACATATGAACCTTCTCTGGACCACAAACAATTCAAGACCAAAATTAGCCAAATCGGCCCGATCATTCTTATTCAGATCTTATTCCGGTCAATCATTTTTATTTATATATAGATTTTATTTTAATTTTTTTCAGCTTCCATATCATGATGTTGCTAATATTTGAAAAGCAGATTAATTACAATTGAAAATGTGTTTACATCAATCATATTTTAAACTTTATAACATACCTGATATGATTGGTGCCAGTTTTGTGCTTATTTTGTGTGTATGGAGGTTAAAGGATAAGACCCAACTATCTTTTTTTTAAATGTATTAAATGTAAATATGATTTATCAAAACTTTTATAAACAGTCGTTTTATGAGTTAAAAAGAAATTGAATGATCTTACCACTTAAGCCTCCATATAATGCTTTATGCTTCAGAATCATAATCTCTTAATTATATTATTATATAATAACATAAAACATCCCTTAACACTCAAATGAAAATTTTTGGGTATTCCTTTGAGCGAATTACATATTTCTTCGACACTTTGTTACAAATTACATTTATATAACCTACAGAGTATTTAACATTATCCAAAACACTTATTCTCATCAGATGATTTAGTTGTTGGTACTTAACACAAATTCTAGGAAAATTTTATTCCTTCACTTTTAAAATAATAATTTTTGAACTCTTTGATCGGTATTTGAAAACATCAAAAACAAATCACATCATTTTTACTTGAACTTTTATTGGCTATTAATAATAACGCGTTGCTATGACGTTTTAAAATTACATTTTTTAGCTTTGAAAATTTGTACGACATATTTGTCACATCAACAACAACGTTGTAAGTAAAAACATAAGATTTCCTTCGAGTATTTTCTGAAGCCATTAAAAGTGTAATTATTACTAATTATTACTTAAAAGTTTAAAGTTTAAACGATTTTAATTTGTCAGTTAACTAATTCCACAACATCGTTAATCAGTGATCGATATGTCAACTTTTGAAATAGCGGATTCGCTAGTCGTTGGGGATAGTCTATGCAGACGTCTGCCGAACATATAGTTTAAACAGGTAAAGACTTTTAACCCTTTTACAACCCTTTTAAACCTACATTTGAAATATTTTAAAGAAAAAACTTATTTTTTAGAAATCTGCGATTTAAGGGTCAAATTAAGAAAAACAATTCGTTTTGTAATTTTTGAAAAATGCATTTTAATTTTATAAACTTAATTCTTAAATAAATTATTAACAATTTCCGTGTATAATTTCCTTCATTCCAGTAAATATACTATACTCGAAGGCGTGTGAGACCTTTTTTTCAAATGGGGTCTACTAAATATCGAGCCTTATCTTAATAAAACGTGTATGAATATTAAATAAATTATAATGTATAAATAAGTAAATAAATATAAATTAATTTTTTATTTAACACTGTGATAATTAGTCTCAATGAATATATTTTTCTTGAATCTCTAATACTTTCCTCAAACAACCAAAATTATTTATGATTTGTACGTTTGTAGTATATTGTAGATGTTATGTTATCAAATATTTACAGGAACATTTAGTTTAAGTTTTTTTATTAGGAAATATAATTTATTTTTTACCAAATACTCAAGAAAAAATAACATTTATTTTAAGCAACATCAGTTAAAATACGGGCTCTTTATTAGGAAATATAATTTATTTTTTACCAAATACTCAAGAAAAAATAACATTTATTTTAAGCAACATCAGTTAAAATACGGGCTTTTTATTATAAGACTTAAATTTTAAGGCCCCATTGACAACATTTCGAGGGTTGATCAGGCACATACGGCACCACCCGTGAATAAGCTTACAACTATACTCTAATAGCTGACAATTTTGATTTTGCAAGTAATAAACATTGGTTTGGCTACTTTCGCAATATCGCTGATCAGTGCTCGATTTGTCGACTATTGAAAAACCCTTTTTCAATCATTTCAAGTCTATATTATGAAATTTAAAAAAAAAAAAACAATTTATTATTATGAAAACTGTGATTTCAGGATCAATTTAAGTTAATTATTTTTTTTGTTATTTTTAAAGTTTTTGATTAAGTTTCTTTGATAAAACATTTTTATAATTTTATAAATATTATTTTTAAATTAAATATTAACGATTTGATATCATTTTTTTCAATCTCTTATTCATTCTAGTATAGTATACTCATAAGCGTGTGGAGACTTGTATTTTAGGAGATGCCTACTATACTATTGGGCTCTTTCTTAACAAAATGTGTAAGTATATTTAATAAATATAATAAAATATAAGTATAATATATATTATACTTAATATAATTAATATAATAAACATACTCGAATATTATATATTTTATTTAATACTGTGGTAATTAGTCCAAATGAATATTGTATATTTTTCTCAAACACCTATATTTATTTATTATTTGTACTTTTGTAATCAATTGGAGTTATTAAATAATTATAATAAGATTTTGCACGAAAATTAGTTTTATTTTTTCTATTGCGAAAATAATTTGTTGATAACCAAATATTTTTGTGATAAATTACATTAAATTTAAGTAACATCAATTATAATACAGTCCCTACATTTTTAGACTTATATTTTAGAGCCTCTTTTACAAAATTTTAGGGTGGCCCGATCACACCCCTTCAAGACATCTAAACCTATTGTCTGATAACTAAGAAATTTTTGCAACTTAAAACATTTTGTGATTATACATCGATATTTTAAGCTAAAATATATTTTAACGAGTTAAAATTAATTTAAGAACATAAATTAATTCAAGTCTCGATTATGTCATGGCGTTGGATTTAACAGCAGTTAAAAGTATTTTAACATTAATAAATCGTACGTGATACATTCCTCAGTTAAAATTTGTCATACTTTCTATACCTAAACTCAACACTTCAAACAGCAATAGTCTCGTGCTAAAAACACTTGTTGAGTTGAAGTTAAATTATTTGACGTGAGTGTTAAATTTCTTGCTGATGAATACACGTACGTTGCTGGTCACCAAAGTATGGCGGGGCTTTTTTCCCTCCATTTATACCAGCAATACATCTGTCGACCAGAAATGCCGATAAGGCAATGCTTCGGATGGCGGGTCGTCATATTTATTCTTTTAATTTCACAACTTTAATGAGGGGTGATTATGAGTTAGTCAATCGTAATAGATCCATCATATTTTGTATAAGTTAGTTAAGAGTACGCGTAAGACAGTCTCGTGGTCATCCATTACAGAGTTTCGAAAAAAAATATAAATATTATATAAAGACTGTCGTCTAGCATAACGTTTAACTAACCCACCTCCCCGCGAGGACCCACCTTGACGTGGTGGGGGGGCTTGCGTCTCTCAACAGTTCCGAGAGCTATGCCAACGGTAGCTTGCTACCAACAGGGTCTCCCATGTTGGACAGGTCGACGAACTGAGGGCTGACAAAGAGGTTCTCAAAAAGGGTAGGACGGGCTCTTCAGCCTTGGATGGCAGCCGTCCTAGAGGAAGGAAAACCTTGATCAAAAACCCCCTGGCAGTAGGGTTAAAATGTAGTGAAGGAAATCACTTGAAAAACCACAATATGAGTCTGCGTATGTCGAGTATTGTTACTGCCTCAGGGGCTTCGGAACCCCAGAGGTCGGCAGGAGTGGGTGGTTCCGGTGTAAAACCCGGATCCAACGTAGCGGGCCCACTTCGGTCGTCATCCAGCGACCGCGAGGGTGCGGGGGTGGCCGGCCAGGCCCCCGTCGCTCTACCAATTACTGGAACGAAGACGACATCAAAGTCGTGTTGGTATGGTGAGAGTAAAATCAAAAGACAGTACAACAGAAATAATGGATATCAATTCAGTCAACGATCGCAATGCGATAAAGTAGTGGATCAACTGTTTTCGAAGAAGTTTGATATGCCTAAATTCAACAAGTGGAAGCTTCCTGATCCAAACATTATGATGAGTTGTCGAAAATGGGAGGTAAATAAACATATATCATTGATTAAAACTATATTTATAATTAAATTTCAAATTGTTCGATGTAATATAATTAATTTAAACATATCAAACCACATTTTTGTATCCGAAATGTAAAAACAAAGAATATCTCCTTACAGCCTTGTACAACTTATTTTAAATTAATTAAATTTATTCTTGGTGTGAGACTAAGTTTGTTGTGAGAGTAGAGTGTATCCTGTTTAGTGTGTCTGTTGAGAATAAACACTGTGTTGATTAAATCAATACTCCATTACCTATAAATAATTACTGTGAACAAAATGTTTACCCACTTGTACGATTATATTTTGAAACATTAACAATTTTTCAACTTAATGTCTATTTGCAATGTTATGTAATTTTTAATATTATATCTCATAAGTCTGTTATTTGTATTCGTCTAACAAATGAGTTGAATGCAACGATAAAATTTGAAAAAATTAACAAAGGGATAATGAACATATTATAAAAATAAGTTATCCTCAAGTTCTCACCATTTTGTTCTTACATGACCATTTAATAAAAATATAAGATGTACACGAGCTAAATTATTTTAAAAAAATAGTACTAGTCAAGCACTTATTAAATTAACTTATGATTATGTATTTATTTACTAATTTTTTTTTTTTTTTATTTAGTTTCCAGATTTTATGACATTAAAAAAATCGTTAAATATAGTCAAAGATAAACTTGATGATTTCAACTTAGCTGAATGGCATAAGAACACCAAGCAAACTAATCCAGCTGATAAAGTTTTATATAAAGTTAGAGGAGCTGGGCGCCCTGAGTTATTGACTACAGCTTGGTTGAAATTTTATGAAATATTGAATGATAATGATGTAATACCTCAAAAGAGTATTGATGGTGGTACAATTTACAGTGTTCATCTGTGTGAAGCTCCAGGAGGATTTATTACTGCTCTAAATCATTTTATTTGCAACAGAAATATTAATGTTAAAGTAAGATATCTTATATTTTTTTATTTTTTCGTTTACTAACTGTTATTTTTTTTTTTAGTGGGATTGGATTGGTGTTTCGTTGAACCCATATCATGAGGGAAATGGTAATCCTGATATGATCGATGATGATAGATTCATGTTACATACATTAAGCCATTGGTTTTTTGGTAAGGATCAAACAGGAGATATTTTCCAAAAAAACTTTTATAAGGAACTCTGCTCTCATGTTAAACAACGTTTTGGCAAAAAAGCAAGTGTGGTAAGAAAAATATTACTTTAATTGACATTTTAACTGTCAATTTTGTAGCTAACACTTATTTTTTATAATTTTTCAGGTAACAGCTGACGGTAGTATGGATTGTCAAAATAATCCGGATGAACAAGAAGAAATAGTCACTCGTTTGCAGTTAGTAGAGACTATGGTGGCCTTAATGATACTTGAAAGAGGTATTACTACAATTTTTTATTAGTTTTAATTTCACATTTTTTAATAATAGTGTTTTTACTAACTCTTATTATTTTTACAGGTGGCACATTTATTTTGAAAATGTTTACCATGTTTGAATGTAATACATTATGCCGAATGTATTTGTTATGTTGTGCTTTTGACTCGGTACAGATAAAAAAACCGATTACAAGTAAACAAGGGAATTCTGAGGTTTATGTTGTTTGTCGAGGTTTTAAGGGATTGCAATGTGTAGAACCTCTGATACATAAATTTTTCTCAACTTCTAATCGCAGTAAGTTTTATTAAATATTAAGTTATTATATTATTATTTAGTTGTAATCTATAACAATTATGTTCTATGATTTTAGCACTGTCCGATAACTGTTTGTTTCCGTTGAAAGTGTTGCCAAAAGATTTTATTTCATCCATTTATAAATGTTCCAAATATTTTAGCGAACTGCAAATGCAAACTATAGAGAATAATATTAAATGGTTTTTTCAAAAAACTGAGAATGATATTAAGTTATTAACAGAATTGCAGTATTGTGTTGCTAAAACATACGTCAACAGATTCCATATAAAACCAATTGACCCATCTCAGGAAATTGTTGGACTAAACAAACTTAAAGTATGATTTATAGTGTTTTACTCTTTTTATTTTTTTTATTTTAATCTTGAAAAAACCTCTTGAAGTTTAACTTCAAAATAAATCTTTTATTTTAATTTAACGTTGAAAAATTTAAAAATAAAATTATAACTAACAATGAATTCTATATTGTTGAACAGGCCATTCAGTTTGATCTACCCAAAGTTTCAACAACAAAAACAGATACGAATTATTCATTTACTGAAAAAAAGCGTAGAGAAGAATACCTAGATTTAGACGAAGCTAAATTACTTCAAGATCAAATGAATAGTTATAAGCAAACTCCATGGAAGTATGATAAAGAAATTTTGTGGTTTACCGCAGAGGTTAGTAAAATTATAAACTAATTTCGTATTGTTTAAAACTAAATGATAATTTTTTATTTATTTTTTGTTCTTTTATATATATAGGATGCCAAAATTGACTTATCTAGTTTAAATATGCAAATGGGTAAACCAGTTTCTATAATTCGTAACTCAAAATTTTGTGTGAATGAAACTTATTGATTATAACAATCGAGCAAGATCATTATTTACTATTCCTACAAGTGACGCTATTAAGCGTAGAGAGTAAGTTTTTAATTTTTAAACCTATGTAAATAAAATTATATTTCAGCATTTTAATTTTGTTTCTCTTATGTATTGCAGATATTTTCGGCTTCAAATTCCAAAGCAAGCGGTCCACGGCCGATTGTTTGTTTGTGATGTAACATCGATTTATGCCAATGATTGTATAAACAACAGTAGAAAACAGCTTGATTCTCTAACTGCAATTTTAGAAACATTGAAGAAACTTAAAGATTCGGACAGTTTTTTATTGATTGGATATCCATTACTTTCTCAAGTTAATGTTGGTACTTTCTATGTGCTTGTTAATATGTTCCTTAAGGTATTTATAGTTTAAGAAGTGTAACTTACTAAATTATCTATTGAAATTTTTTCAAAGTAAATTTATTTAATTTTAATTATAAATTTAATTATTTTGCAGACTGGAGTGATCAAACCTGTCGAAATAGGTCATGCCTTTGTTTTTTGTTCAAAAGTTTGTGGTGAAAATATAGATGATTTAATATCCGTTTTGTATAGTGTAAAAGAGAATATAAAGGATCTTAATATTACAGAAATTCTTGAAAAGCAAGGCCAATCCTTACTTTCCTTCTTTCCGATCGATAAACTTATGTGTGAGTTATGACTTTCTATTTTTAATAAAAATTAATTTATTGATAATGCTTTATTATATTAACGCTATAATTTAAATGTGATTTTATGTTTCAGATGAATCCATATATAAAGACATTGTCGCTGTAAATTGTTCGCTTATTATCAATGAAGTGAAAAAAACTGTTTTTTCTTATTTGCAACAAAACTAACCATGATTGTGGTTTTTTGTTAATTTTTTTATAATTATTACTATTATTTTTTGTTTTTTGTTACACTTTGTCATTAATTTTTTTTTTTTTGTTACACTTTGTTATAAATTTTTTTTTGTTAATTTTTTTTTTTTTTTTAGTTGATATTCTATTTATTTTACTAATTATTCCATATTACTCTTATTGCTCTATTTGTATAAATTTCAGTTTATTTAAATTTATACTTTTTATTATGTTTATTTCCTTTATAATGTTTTTTATTGTTGAAGATTGAAATTATTAATTTATATACAAGCTAATTTGTTTTATACATAAATAATTTTTTGTTACTCTTTTTTTTGATAATATCATAAATTTTTTTTTTGAAATTCTATTTATTTTATTAAGTATCAATGTTTCTTTTGTATGAATCCAGTTTATTCAGATGTATTTTTTCCAACAAATTGTATTCTTTTATTAAAAATATTTGCACTCTTAATAAATGAAATAATTACTTTATATTTTGAGTGTATATAATGTGATTTACTACAATACTTTTTTTTATTAATCTGTTATTATTTATTTTGTTAAATAGTAGAGGAGGTGTGACGAATATGGAATACCATTTTGTTTTTGATCTACACTGATTACAATTTTGATGTTTTTGGAAAACCATTAACATCATATTAATTTAAAACTATTTTAGAATACATTTTTTTAGTTATTGGAACACATCAAATTACCAATTTTATTATATTCATGATAATGTAAAAATTTTGAATTTTACCATTTCAAAAAAATGTGAGTAATATGGAATAGGGTATTCCATAATGCCAGCACTAATTATCTAATAGGAATAAATTAAAATATTTTAAGTTCCGATGTATGTTTATTATAAATTTTACAGTAAAAAAATGAAGCAGATAAATGTCTTAGACAGAAAACAATTATCTTAAAATAAAAAGGAGCCAGTAGGTATTTAAAAACTTCTTTTAATCTTTATAAAATTAATACGTTTAGCTGCTTTTAAAAACCCCATTTCTTTTTGGCTAATTGCTTGTATTGCAGATTCCATTGCTCTTTTATCCCACTGTTTTCTGCATCTAATATTTGATTTGGCCATCTTAAAAAAATAATAATTCATAGATAATACCTATATAACTTTTTATGTTATAGAATAGCATCCCATAAGAAAAGCAAACAAGTATTCCATATTATAATTATCATGAATTCAATACAAAAATATAATTACAATTTGATGCTTTAACGTTAGGTTAATCACTATAGTAAAGTTTAAAAGTAAATTTCATAAGCTATTCAGACGCTCTAAAGGACTTATAATTTAAAACATTAACTAAGTGAAATAAATAAAAATATACATATCTTGTAAAATGTACGTTGTTACGAAAAACGAAAAACGTGATTTATTCCATTTGATAACAGTGCTGTGATATCAGTACCATATGTTCGATAAAACTAATAACTAAAGATCAAGTTTCAATTGTATACGACAGATAGCGCTTAGTACATTCGTGAATAATTGACTATTCCATAATAAATGCCTATTCCATATTCATGGCTTCTCCTCTACATATTCATATGAATGCATAAAACCATTTTATACAACCACTGATATTTTAATTTAATTTTTTTTAATGTATTAATCTTATCTAACGGTTTATTGTGATTATATTTGGAAAAACTGATGAATTGAGTTTTCCATTTTCTACTTAATTAAATTTTATGCTAAAGGCAGTTGGAGCATACAGTATTTTGTATGCCTTTAGACCAATTTATTTTTAGTATTTCCCGTAGTCCGATTTAAATTGTGAACATACGTATGAAATCATCTTCCCTTTTTCTAGTTTATGTAGGAAAAACAATTTTGATATTTTTACTCAATAAGGCTTAAAAAAATAATGTTCATTCGGTGATTTGGTGAACTAAATTTGATATTTTATGTATGCGTCTAGGAGTGTGATGTTATTCTTAGAATTAGTTTTCGTAGTCTATATAGTCTAATGACCGTTACCCACCCGGCACCCAGCTGATCTATTTCGAAATCAGAACGGATACAGAAATGTTTACCACGACACGTCAGTTTGTTACGTCATCCGTTAATATCATATTTTAATATCAAGTAATTAAGTATACATTTATACAATTTTAAATTGATAAGGATTGGTAATGATTTTAACCTAATCTAACATTTTTTAGGTAATGAGTTTGAGTAATTTTTTTCTAATCTAAAATAATAAAATATCGTTCGAGTAAATCGGGTAATTCAGCGCAGTAGAGTCTTGATAGTCCGGATCCCTGATAATTCGGCGAACGCAGTGATCCGAATATTATATAAACCCATTCGTTCGTATATACAATAAACTTGTGTAGTATACTCAGAATTCCAGAAACCCAATTAATCTATAAAATATAGATCCGTAGTAATCCGGATGATGTTGGATCTGAGTTTGTGCGGACTTTCGAGGCTCTACTGTAGTTATTTTATACATTGCATAGTATTCATTAAATATAATAATAATAATAATTTTTGAAATTAAAGTGTAATAAATTTATATAAAATTATATGAAAAACTCTCACGACGGTATGCAGAAACGAAAAAAATAAATATAATTATGGATCACATCATTAAAAAAAATAATCGACTACTAGAACAGGCTGTTGTATAAATCCACTGGGAGTGCTACAAAATAGTAGGTAGGCATCATACGGGATCCATTTTTTGGATTTCGTCTAGCAAGAAACACAGTAATCATACGATCTATAGCCTTATGAGAACATACAAGCGAAAGTGAAAACGATCGGTGCGTGCAATTTCTCAATATATATATATATACAAGGCTAAGTGAAAAAATACAATTTAAAACAAAAAACAAAACTAATAATGAGATTGCGTACCTAAAATAAGTTGGGATGTGAAAAGGGTGGAAAATGCTGTGTATAGACACGGAAACAAACGAATAAAGAAAATTTAATTTAAGATTGGTTTATTTTTTCGTCAATCTCGGCTTAGAGTAATTTAGTCGATTAATTGAAAAATAATCCTTTTGTTATTATTAAATATATATTTAAATAATTTTAACGAGAAATAACGGATACATCGGTCGAGATTAATTATTTGATAAAATTCTAATGGTTTCTGCTTCTGCTATTGCATTTTCAATATTATACTTAGTTTCTCGCCACACTATGCGTTTTGGTGGGTCCGGGTAAAGTGCATACGGTCGGTTGGAACAACAACTTACATAGCTGCTAATCATAAATGTCACTGTAGGGCGTTTTATCGGGATCTATCGCAACATGTTGCGGTCGTGTAGGAAACATATCGGTTGGACATATTACCAAAACACATTATGTTACGATTATATCGTATACACCACACCATGCATTTTTGTCACTGCGTTTTATTGATAATTTGAGAATATTTTAATAATTATATTGGCTTTTGATACGGATAAATTTTTATCTTGTATTCTAAAAAAGTTGGTTCAAAAGACTATACGGATAGGAATATGAAGCAAAAAAGTTGATATTCATCAATGTTGAAAATCCAAGCTCACACAAGTAAGATTTTGATAATTGTAATAAAATTGATATTGCTTTATCAGAAATTGTTTTAAATTGGGTTTGAACAAAAATCCATTATTCTACTGTTATTTCTGAAAATTGTATTTTAAATTTCGATTTATTGTTAGAGTTATGAATTCTTCCACTTCTACTCACGAACATTTCTAAATTAACGTAAATTACGAGTAAATTAACTATCCCTCAATTACACATTCTTCATTGGAGCTGACTTCAACGCCAAGCACCTAAACTGGGGCTCTAGTTACACCAACATAAGAGGCCGTTCCCTTCTCAGGATCGTTTCCTCGGTATACTCCAAATCTTTATCCTCAGCCGCTCCCACATACTGGCCTTCACATGGCAACAGACTACTGGACATTTTCGACTTCTTTCTAACAAACTTGCCAAACTATCTCAAAGCCCAAATAATCAACCTGAATAATCCTGCCACGGACCACACTCCAGTTTTACTTCAAATCAATACTCAAGCCATTATTCTTGCAAAAAATAATTCACTCTCGCCTTTGTGTAATACTACAAGCTTCCAACAATTAACACCGAAAATAAGTCAACTTATTACCGAAAAACGTCGCGCCCGTAACAAATAGCAACACTCCCACTATCCAGACGACCAGCATATTTACAATTCCCTATCAAACAAACTAAAAAAAATACTCAAGAAACACAAAGCTGATCAATACGAATATCACTTGTCATCACTATCGCCAAATAATGGTTCTCTTTGAAAAAAAAACCAAATCCCTGCTCAGACATAGAACAATTTCACCTCATCTCCAACATCTAAACTCCAACCTCGCTATCTCTACTCAAGATAAGGCCGAACAGTTAGTTCTTTATTTCTCTAACATTTTCAAACCGTACTCTATTTTCCCGAACATCTCTCATCAAGACGAATTTACCAAATTTATCTCTTCGTAACTTCCTATGGCAACTAAATACACCACTCCTTCTGAAATCTTTTCAACTATCAAAAAACTCAAAACCAACAAATCACCAGGCCACGACCAAATTAGCAACAAAATTGTTAAAAATTATTCCGGCCAAAACCATTATTCAACTCACCCATATTTACAATGCCACCGTACGTCTATCATACTTTTCCACCACCTGGAAGACAGCAATTATTATACTAGTGCTTAAACCTAGCAAGCCTCCTGTTAAAACGGACTCTTACAGGCCAATTAACTTCTTACCAGTGCTCAGAAAAATTCTGGAAAAATTACTCCTCAAGAAACTACTTTCAATTGCTAACCATAAAAATGCATTATCTGAATTTCAATTTGGTTTTCGTTCAAAACACTCCATTTTTCACCAACTTCATCGAGTTGTTGATTTAATTACGACCTCTCTCAAAACGAAGAAATACTGTTCTGCAGTATTCTTCAACGTCGCCCAAGCATTAGATTCGGTCTGGCACGATGGCCTACTGTACAATTTAAAAAAAATCTTTCCTGCACCATACTATCTCCTAGTCAAATCCTACATTGTAAACAGGATTTTCAGTGTCAAAATTGAATCCTCTATCTCCGACTCTCACGATATACTTGCTGGCGTCCTCCTAGGAAGTGACATCGCTCCTTTCTTGTATATCTTATATACAACGGACATTTCAACCACCGAAAACTCCCTCATGGGCACTTATGCTGTCGATACCGCTATCTTAGCCTCAGACTCTGATTCCTTCATCTGTACTCGCCTACTCCAAAACCATCACAACATGCTCTCTAAATGGTGCCACACTTGGAAAATAAAAGTAAACGAACTTAAGTCTACTCAAATCACTTTCACCCTCCAACCAAAGGATTGCCCTAAGGTGTCATTTAACAACATACCAATCCCCCACTCCAGAGAAGACAAATACCTCGGTTTGATACTCGACAGGAGACTCACTTGGGGTTCCCATTTCAAAAGTGAAAGGAAACAACTTATCTCTCATCTACATCTCATCAGACCTCTCCTCAAATCTAGCATGAACCTATTTAACCGATTACTTCTCTACAAAAGTCTCCTTCAACCAATTTGGTTCTACGGAATTGCCCTCTGGAGCACTGCCAAACCGTCAAATCTTAGGACAATACAAGCGTTCCAATCCATCTGCCTCTGTATGGCCACCAAAGCCCCCTGGTTTGTCACAAACATCGTTTTACACAATGATCTCATTGTCCCATCTGTCATACAGACAAACCTCAGAATGCAAGATCACCCGAACCTCATTTCTACTAAACACTATTACTACTATTTTTATCATTACATATTTTTCTTTATTAACACTTATTATATTACATAATATTTAACTTTCATGTATAGGTAGTTCTATTGTGAGCTCTCCTTTTCATCACCCCTTCAATGTCATCCCTCTCTCAAATTTACTTATTGTACAAATAATATAGATTGTAAATAGCAATAAACGTTATTAAAAAAAAAATAAATAAAAAATAAAAAAAAACAAGCTTGTAATATCATGTTATACGCTGAAACATTTTAATTTTAAAAAATAAAAATATATAATATGTACAAACATTTTGCAAAATTATAAAAGTAAATAACAAAAAAAAAAAAAGTATAAACCCTATTATTTAAAATAGTAAAATTAATATTTAAAATATGAAAAAAGTATTAAAATTACATATCAAATTATATACATATACAATTATATGAACAAAATAATGTTGAAAAAAATGTTGATAGATTCCATTTAACAAAAAAATGAAAAGAGTAAAAAAAAATATCCAAGTAGAATGGAGAGTAAAAAAATCTCAAAAAAAATAAATTAATAAATAAAAAATGCTCAAAAAATTATTCAATAATAAAAAAAAAAAATTACATAAACAAAATAATGTAGAAAAAAATAGATAAATTCTATTTAACAAAAAAATCAAAAAAGTAATAATTACATATATCCAAGTAGAATGGAGGGTAAAAAACCTCAAAAAATTAAAAGAAATAACAAATGCTCAAAAAAGTATTCAATAATAAAAAAAAAAAAGAAGCAAAATTGAAAAAAAACAATAAAATTCATATTGAAGAGAAAAAAACTAAAAAGTTGAAAAAACTACTCCAAAACAGAGGAAAAAAAATACAATTGTTTGTAACAAATTCATTTGATGACCAAAAATTCAGCAACTTTGTCCAGGTAGGATGAATATGCAGAAAGGCCGTTTGAACGGAACGTTCCATTTCTACAACCGGAATCCAGTTCTACTTTTGATGATATGGCAGGTCCAAGTTGCCTATCACCCTATAACACGATAATAATAAATCTGCATTAGAATAAGAAAACATACATTAAACTTAATAAAATTTCGATAAATTGTAAGTATAATACAAAAATAAATATTTTATTTACCTGTCGCGATTTCAGGTACAAATTAACGCAGTTGAGACGTCCGTCGATCGTAACATCCTCAAACTCCACCCTGCCAAAGTTCTGATTTCTCGATAACTCCAGACACTGTTTCCTATCAATAGTTTTGGGGACATGAAGTACCACACGAGGAGCAATCTGTTGTGCCATTTCAAGAATACCGGTCATGCCTCCCATTTCCCGGCTGCACAAGTCGTTGGCGTCGAATCGACGAGAGTAACCCGGCCCACCCCATGGGGGTGAAGTGATGACTGCGTCTGCTCGAACTCCGTCTAATATCTCGAAGCAGTTGCCTACTCGGAAATCAATCTTTTCTTCAACCCCATAGATTTGGGCATTTCGGCGGGCCAATTTGATTTTCTCCGGGTCGACATCAACAGCGATAACTGAAAAATAATAAGGGAAGTTATAGCACGAACGTCATAACAATATAATACAGATTATTTATGTTTGAAAAACGAAAAAAAACCGTATTTTACCTCGGCGACACGTTAGAGCCAGCTGAATGACATTGCCTCCGGCACCACAAAATGGATCGACGACAATTCCAAAACTACACCTCCTAGCCATGTGCGACGCGAGTATTTCTGGGCAAACGGAGTAGAAACTTACTAAAAAATAAAAATTATATGTTAATAAATATTATTGTTGGTGTGTGCGCTAGACAAACGACATTTTCAAATGTGTGTTACTTACCTTCGTCTAATACGACACCTTGATCAAATCGGGAAAATAAAGAATATCGCCTCTTCCAATACTTTAGAGTGGCTGCTAAGGTACTCGTCTGAAAGTAAAATGCATAACAAAGAAATGATTAGATATAAGTGATTTAATAAAATGGTAATAAACGTATTATTGGAATTATAATAAATTTATGTTAAATATAATTTTTATTTACCTTCGGTTTTGCTATGGTCGTTACTTCTTTGCACTTAGTGACCGGCTCTGTAACGATGTCCACTGACGGAACGACAACTGCAACTATCTGCTCGTTAATCTCCTCCGTTGGTAAAATCTTTATGGAAGCGGTGCAGGACTCTTCGGTCCTTACACAAGTGTTAACGGTTTGAACACCAACATCCTTAAACTTCTTCAGGTTGAATCGCGGCGTTAAGTCTTGTCGGCTGTAGTTTGACTCGGACTGGTCCGTCTGGGTGGACGCGTCACTGCTCACCACCGCCTTAGCTTCCCCGACTTGCGTCGAGAAATCCGTGACGGCGGCGCGCGTGAACCCGTCCACCGAGCCGGCGGCAAGACCGACGGCAGGCCCACCCACCTCCTCTTGCTGCCATCGGTTGCTGTACCGCCATAACCAGGAAAGTTTCCTACAATCCACGAACGTGTAGTATGGAGTTCTGCACAGTAACAATTTCATATTGACAGAAGAACTACCGTTGACTGATGTAAAGATAAACGTTTGAACGAAATAATATCGAATTTCACTCAGACTATTCGCGTAATGAACTTTACAGGAGACACGTATCGTTTGAAGACTTAATAAGAACAACCTAATCTTGCTTGTAGTCGATTCCTTTTATACACAATTTTCGTACATCTCATAGCAACGCGATATGTTTGTTTTGGAGATTCGATGAATTTGTCAATTATATATGTCAATATATGTATATATATCGGCCGGTTCATATATTTTGAACGAAATACTTTTCGAACAGATTCTGTGCAGTTTTATTGATGTTTTAATGTTTCTAGATTACATTCTGTAAAGTTAAAATCGACTGTGTTCACTAAAAACAAAATCCACTATCCAGAGTGAATAGAGCACCCCAGATAACAAAAATATATTCTTAGAATATTCCAGAAATGTTAAGTAAATAATATTAATATTCTTTGAGCGTTCTAAGAAAATATTATGAATCTTTTTTAATATTCATGTAATGTTCTCAGAAAGTTTTTGTCAACACATTTCATATTTCTAGTAGATTATATTATAATATTAGAAAATATCAAATTGTTAATGATACTGTGATGTCATGGAAAATATATTTTCATAATATTGTATATTTTATATTCTATTAAAATATACTCATCATGTTTTAAAAATATTGTTTTAGCAATATCATAGACATATTATAAAACTAAATCTACTGAAATATTATTTAAAATGATTCAAACTTTTGTGAATTAATATTTTTTTTTTTTTGCTATAGAAGTAAATTATATAAATAATCCAAGTTATATTCTTTTTGCAGATAACGAAAAAATCTACCGTTGAATAAACAATGACCTCGACTGCCTTGTACTCCTAAATGGCCTTAATGAACTTATCAAATGGTTTGAATCTAATGGTTTGTGTATAAGTGTCAATCCATGTCATTCACTCAATATCGTTCTTAAAATTACTGCTATAGCAGTAACTGACCACGAACGTGTTAATTACCCATACTTACTCGATAAATAATTTAACAGTCAACTGCATAAAATACTTGGGTGTATTTTTCCTAATCTCATTTATCATTCACACATTCTTTCAATATATTGCAAAGCCAATAAGACCCTAGGGTTCATAGAACTTATATCGACTTCAAGCTAACCTCTTCAATACAGACATTTTACTGCTCATTAATATGACCCATTCTTGTGTACGGATTAGTCTTGTGACATCCTCACACAACTTCTAACTTTGCTACGATAGTATGTGGTATTTGTATGCAGATTTCAGTTTAAAAATTAAGGTTGTACAGATTTTATACATTTGTTTATCATAATTACTATACAATATCATTGGCGTGCGCACGGGTGGTGCAAGTGCACCACCTGAGGCTTACGGCTTGGTGTTTGTTCACACAATTTTTTTTATTCAAGATATGTAACTGTTAGACATTAGTAAAATCTTTAGAATTTATCAATTGAAAAATGAAAAATTACGATTAAAAATTTGTTTTCTTATCAACTATCTAACTAGTAACCACTCTTTTAATTCAGTTTTAATAACTATGGCCTCTTATAGTCTATCTCTCTAGTAGATACAGTGGGTGTTGTTCGGTATTCGTATCATGTTTTATTGCTGTATATTTTTTATTTTCAAATAGTATCATGTGAATCCATAATAAAATAATTAAAATGTCTTTAACTACAACCAAAACCTATTGATCGGCAGTGTTGGGAATTATCTATATGAGTTATCTAGATAAAAACTACTTATCTAGATAAATTTATTTCAAGTTATCTAATGTTTAATATAGATAAAAAAAAGTCGTATCTAGATAAATAATTTCCAAATCGCAAAAAATGAAACATTTCAGTTCTGAAATAAAATGGACTTTTCATTGAAAATTTTTGCTCTCTCTTTTTTCCTTTAATTTAATTTATTTTTATAATATATCTGGATCGTATTTTTAACTATTTTTGGCGAGAAGAAAAAGAATTTGATTAAACAAGTTATTTTGGAAATAGGTCTTCTTCTTCTTCTTCTCTGGCTTTTTACAGGCCTTTTAGGCCCATTGCCGCAACAACATATTGTCTCCATTCTTCTCTATTTTGTGCCGTTTCTTCAGCATTCCTTACTCCCAGCATCTTTAGGTCTTCTTTTATTCTATCTGCCCATCTCTGTCTAGGACGTCCTCTGGGCCTCTTTGCGTTTGGTTTCCATGTAGTTATTTGTCCGATTAGTCCTTTTGATCTCCATACATGTCCAGCCCAGCCTATTCGTGCGCTTTTCAAGATCCCAGTAATATTGGGTTCGTTATATAATTCCTCTAAATTTTTATTGCTACGTATTTCATATTCTCCTTCATTGTTTTTCTTTGGGCCAAATATCTTTCTCAATATCTTTCTCTCAAATACTTCTAGCTTTTTTTCATCTGCCTTTGTCGTCGCCCAAGTACTACTTGCATACAGAGCTATTGGTCTGACTAGAACTTTATATAATGTTACTTTGGATTTCCTTGATAGTAGTTTTGATTTGAACAATGGTAATAGTCCATAGTAGCACCTGTTTGCTGCGATGAGTCGTCTTTTCACTTCTTCGTGGCTATTAGCATCTTCATTAATATCTGCACCTAAGTATTTAAAATGTCCTACCCTTTCAAATGTGTACTCATTTATTTTCAAGGAATCCGATCTGTGGTTTTGTCTAGATCTTCGCATTAAAGTCCCCTAATATTATTTTCGGTTTATCACTCGGTAATGTGTCACACACCTGGTCTAAGTCTTCATAAAATTTGTTTTTTATGTCATCACTCTTATCTTCTGTCGGTGCATAACAGTTAATTAGGAAGATGTTGTACCATTTACTTTTGAGTTCTATGTAGCATAACCGATCACTTATTGGTTGGAACCTCACTATATTTGTCACAATGTTATCCCTTATAACGAAACCTACTCCGTGTTCATGTTTATCTCCACCACTGTATAATAATGTATTTCCTTGAGATTTCAAGCTACCTGAGTTTGTCCATCTCACTTCTTGAATCGCAGTTATATCCATCCCATATCGCTCAAGACACGATAGGGATGTTGTCAAAGCTCCAGCCCTATACAGAGATCGCACGTTCCATGTTCCAATGTTGATGTCCGTTAAGTCTTTGATCCGAGGCTTATTATGTTGTTGTTTCTTAACAACTATTTTTTTACGAGGTAGGGTTGTCAGCCCTACGCTCAACCCCCAACCTGGAGGGCCAGACCACACCGACTAGTTAAAGTCAGTGTGGGGCTATTGCAGCACACTTTTTGGTGTGCTGGGCGATGGGTGCGCCACTTTCCCTACGCCTAATTTTGGAAATAGGTACTCTAAACTTTTTAGTAAATACACTAAATACACTAAATTATTTTATTTAGTAAGGTGCAAATAATATAAAATGAAAATACTATTAATTCATAATTTCTTTCGATTATTTAAAAAAAATATAATTTAACTATTTTTTATCTAGATAAAAACGTTATTATCTTTATCTAGACAAAATTATATTTTCTTATCTTTATCTGTATCTAGTTAACTTTTATAATATTATCATTATCTTATCTAGATAACATTATTGTTATCTGGACTCAACACTGTTGATCGGCTTAACGATTTTGAAAATTTAAAATTGTAATATACAACAATACTAATTACCTACTAATATATAATCTGTACAATTTGGTTCTTTGTTTTAATATTACGTACGTGGCACGTGTTATTATGGGTCTAGTTTGTTTCGCCGCTATCCTATTTCTTTTCGTTAAACGTCAATTAAATAATTTGGAACTTTTATATTTTACCGGACACCACAATATACCCAATGTTATTCTCATAGTTTAACAAATAATCAGGTTAGTTTCAGAAAAATCTGAACAGCTCATATCAAATATTGCCTAGCGAGCATGAATAGATGGAAATAAATGTCTACCATTTGTACAAACCAAATAGTTAAAACTTAATGAGTGACACCAGTATATTATTATAGTTACAGCACGGATGACGGTTCCAATAATTGAATAAAATAGCAATGTATTGATATTAATTTTTAGCACGTAGAAACATGTGGTTGGTGATTGATTGTATTTATAAGATGTAACTTAGATAAATTTGTATTTGGATATCGTAGTTGATAAATTACAAATGCCATAGGTATAAAATAATAAATCCAAACAAATTGCTTATGCTAATATTACTTGATGCAATGTTTGAATTATGGTTATTTGTTATAATATAAAATCTAATAAAAGACATTAATATCAATCATTTTTATTTCAATAACTAAACTATTATGATGTGGTACATCAAACATTATCGTTATGCTATAATCAAATATATATATACGTCTAACTATATAATAATATAATAATATACATTAATTTATGTCCACAGTTAATAAAGATGTTGTATTTGTATAATATGTTCCATAATGACAGTAATATGTCCATAGCCAAATAGATTCAAGTATTTTAAATAAATTATACTTAAAAGGCTCAAAATATAACAATAAAAAACTGATTGCAATATTATCAACTAATTTCACAATTGAACTATGGACACTTTAACAGTTATTCTTAAACATACTGTACATCTTAATTAATGCGATGAAAAAAATTAACACTGATCTATAACGATCATACAAGGGTTTGATAGGAAAGTGTAAAATTATGATTTGATTCACACAGTTTTATATTTTAGGTCTCTAGAATTACTATTTAATCGTAAGCAGTTTTGAAGCCAAATTATCAAATTGTAAAAGTCATAACATTAATATTAACACTGGCAATTATTTTTGTAATTCACATAGTAAAGTGCCAATGTAGTTATAATAAAAAGGTTGTAAATTCCGTAAGTATAATATTAAGCGCTAAATGTAATGTGCTCGCAGAACAAATTAATATTTTTTGTACATTTAATTAACAATTCTCAATATATTAATACAATAAAATTTATAACAATAGTATATGAATAACATATATACATATTAGATATAAGAAATTGTGTAAAATACATTAAAAAAAATTCTTAGACAATATCAAGATAGAATAGGGTTTACATATAAAATAAAATTTTAATAAAAACAAGACCCAAAAATATTAAATATAATTTAGGAAATAATTACATGCGTCTCCAAGAACCTTTATCTCTTCGATCACCAGATTTTTTGAACTTTTTCTTTTTGGGTTCATTCTTAGAATTGCCACTAGCCCAAAATCCTGATCCTTTTTTCTTTGTATATGGTGGAGGAGGAGGTGGTTGGTATACTGGATTATAGGCATAACCAGACTGATTGTAATTATTGTACTTACTTTGGTCTATGACCATAGGTGGAGGTGGTGGAGGAGGTTGCTGAGTTCCATACTGATTGGAATAAGACTCAGACACATACCCAGGTGGAGGATAAGGATAAGGAATGGGTGCAATATAATTAATTGGTGGCATATTATATGGAGACGCAAAACTAGGTGGAGGTAAATTTGTATTAGGATTACAAGATGGCGGAAATTCATCTTCAAGACCTGGTGGAGGAGGCTCAGCTGAAGTAACAGTTTGAATTCGTTGGCGAGGATCTCTGCATTTTTTTTCAGTATCTGTTGCAATTTTAGATGTTTCTATTTCAGTTGAACACAGTTCTTTTGTATTTATGGATGAAAGTATATCTTTAATATTACTAGGTAAATTAATTTCAGTTGTTAATGGGGCCAGTTCACTAGTAGGACTATACACTTCTTCATCAGGATCTAGGGTCTATAAAAATTAATTATAAACAATTATAAAAATTAAACAATAATACATCTATAGTTAATATTAACATTTACATCAAGTATTGCACTTTGAGATCCAGCAGTCATCATTTGTATTTCTAATTTTTCTCTTTCAATTTTTAGGGTCAACTCATCCATTTGTTGCTGAATACTTGAAGCAGTAGTCATGTCATCGGACAAACAAGGTACGTCTTCATCAACTGGTGAGTATGGTTCTTCTTCGCCAGGTATATAAGGTAAGTCATCATCAGTTAAAACTAAAAAAACATCAATATATTCAGTTAAAAATAAAATAAAAATCTAAAATATTTTACCTGAAGATAATGGTAGAACTGGGGTTGGTAAACTGAGAATTTTGTTAGTTGGTGATCTTGGTGGAGTATAACTTTCTTTAGGAGAATAATTATCTTGACTAGATGGTAAAGCTGGTTTAAGATGAGGTAAAGCCAAAGTATCATTAATATCAGGTAGGGCATAATTATTTTCAGATTGTTTCCAAGATGGAATCCACTGTTTCTTAGAATTTCGCACAATTATTCCCAACAATAAATGTGTTCTATAGTCATCTACACCAGGTCCATCTAACGGCAACAATACCTGAGGGATAGGGCTATGGCTGCCAAGTGGGTATATATAAAAATCTTTTATGTTTGGGAATGGTTTGCTATCAATAACCGCAATGCGGTTCTTAGCACTTAAGTACTGATAAAGACTCAAATAGGACATTTGTTGTTCCACCCCTCCTGCTAATAATTTAGTTACAATTATATCTTTTGTACCAGTTTTTTTCAATTTACCCATATATTCCCAAACTGTTTGTTGTTTAATGCGACCAACGCACTCTAGAACTGTTAAAGTAAGTTCTATATCCAATCCAATCACATTACCAGATAATCGAGACATTGCTACATCACACCGAGCAACATCAGTAAAATTAATAGTTCCTTTCCATATAGGGCCAATTTCTTCTTCCACTCGAGGTGGAGTTGCTATTACAACAGTCGAACTTGGTTCTCTATCACTAACATCTTCTTCTTTGCGTTCTTCAATGTCATCCGTAACAACTGGGTCAGATTTCACTTCAATTTTTTTACTTTTATCCACTTTTTTATCTTTTTTGTCTTTGCTTTTACTTCGATCACGACTTCTATGTTTTTTATCCTTGTGTGATTTATGACGGTTTCTACTAGACTTATGATGCCTGTGTTCACGATCATTAATATTACTTCTGTCTTTATATTTACTTTTTTTCTTATCTTTTTTGTCATCTCTTGTTAATTTGAGTAAGATTTGGGGTTTTTTCTGCTCAACTTTAATATCAGGATTAAGTTCTGAAACTATAGTTTCTTTGTTATCTTTAGATTCAATAATTTCTTCTCCTTTATGAGTTTTCATTAAAAGAGCTTTAGATTGATTCATCATGTCTAATTCAGTTTTACGGATCATCTCAATTTGATGTTTATTTTCTCGTTCTCTCCATTCAGCTAGCTCCTGGGATGCCATTTCATCAGCTGACATACGAACTAACTGATGTGGTGTAACCCACTTGAACATAATTTTCTTAAAGAAATTTAAATTTTTCGGATCTTTTATATTGAACACCAAGCTTCTGTATTTTGCTTTATATTTTTGGTCAACTTTTCCAAATTGAGAATAAAGTTCTTCTTCAATTTTTAAGATTAATTCTTCCAAGTTTTCTTCAGCTGTTTTTAATTCGGGTTCTTCGGATATTCTACTACTTAGAGATTCTAATAAAGATTTTCTTACATTAGAGCGCAATTGTTCTTCTCCTTTTTTTTCACTAACAATTTCTTTCACAGGTTCTGGTTTTTTAACAGGTTCTAGTTTCTTCTTTATAACTTTTTGCACAGCAGTTACTTTAGAAGGAGTTGTAATAGGTGATTTTACCTGTGTAACTTGTACAGATTTTGATGGCTCTTTTTGAGTAGAAGTATGTTTGATAAGTTCTTTTTGAGGTATTGGAGATTTTGATGAATCCTTTTTAACATATACTAATTTCATTTTATCAGGCTGTAGTAACTCTGATACATCAAATTCTTTTTTAATTTCTTTTGTTTTATGTTTTTCTGGACTCGTAGCTGGTCTCTTGAGACGATTTTCGTTTTCTTTTTTAACAAATTTTAAGGTACTTTGGGTCAACTTAGAATTATTTTGAGATTTTTGAGATAGTTTACTAGGATTTGCTTTGGTAGAAGGACCTGAAGGTTTTAAAATTTGGAATGTTGGATTTTCTTTCATCCATTGTTTTAAATTTGCTAATTTTGGAGCTTGTTCACCTGTAAAATAATTTACATTCTTATAATGTTTAATATATTTTTATATAATAATAGTCAAGCTGAAGTCTGGCGGTATTTAAATCATATATATATAAAAAAAAAAGGATAAAGGTATTCATATTGGAATTTAGTTGTATGTTACTTTATATTTAAAATTAAAACTTCACACTCTACTCTAGATAATTATATTTGTTTTAACATTGATAATTATTAAAGACCAGATTTGGGTAATATTGAAAGATAAAAATTTCAAATATTCTGTCATTAATTACTATTAATTAAGAAAAAATCCTTAAAAACGTATAAAATAAAAATATAAAATTATTCAAAGAAATAACATATATATTAAAATTATATGAATGCCAGGTGGTCCTTAAATTTCAAGTTAAATATTTATTTTTTTGTCTCATCCCCTAAAAAAGTTTATATACATATAAGAATAAATTACACTGTTGAATTTATCAGACAAAATTAATCCGTGCTCATTTTAATTTAATTTGAACTTCAAATATTTCTCAAAATTGTATACTTATTTTGTAAATCATTGGCCAAAATGAAAATAGTCATACATAATAAATTGTATAAGACTAAATTTAAAATAATTTTGTTTTAATTAATATTATTTTTTTTTTTTTTTTTATATTACCATTTGTTTGTTAAATATATTGACTTGAGTATATAAAAATCCATATTGACAACATTTTAATTATTATTAGATATGTACTATAAATATTCCAGTATTTTTCTCAAATGTACAAAACTTTATATTTCATTTTTTAATATCTTCAAAGGTTATTTCTATAAACTGTTGTTACTTAAAGAGGTTTTATATTGGCTTAATTATTATTATTATTGATATTTAACATTATTCAAACTACATAAATTATCTACCCTAAAAATATGCTTATAAACAGCGGTCAGTCATCACTAGTATTAAATATTTCAATTGTATTTTCTGAATTTTTTTTTTTAATTATTAATATGTAGAATTAAGAATAAGAAACAATAAGTATTTATTGAGTAATAAATTCAGTCAAATTACTAATGTCAAATTGCCATCATTGCAAGCTTTATTAGTGTTTTTTGATAACAGTTCTTAAATAAATTATACATAAAAGTGCTTGTTTTGCTATATGAAATATAGTTATATTTTGAGAAAAACCAAGGATTCATGTCCAAGATATTCAACATTGTTTATCTTAACTTGGAAAATTGCATAATGAATGGAGAACAATACAAAAATATTCAACAAAAAGGATCGGATTCCAAAATAAAAAAGAAGGGTTCATAAATTTAAATCTAACAATATGGAAAGTTATAATTATTACTTTCACTAATATTATTATTTTAATGATATATTAAAAAAACATTTATTATAATGGGTATCCAGTAAGATCGTGATTTTTACTTCTTCAGAGAAAAAGGCTAAAAGAACATGATTGACATAGATATTAGATTATTCAAAACTGAAAAGCTGATAGATTAAAGATATATATATATATCTTCATATATATATATATATATATAAAAGATTCTAAAAAACAAACTTTCAATTCTAAACCAGTTGTACTATATAAATATAATAAAACTCCAAGCTAAGCTTTTATTTATTTATTTCTAAATATAAATCATTTGTTTATCTATTTATATATTAATTAAATCATATGAAAGATGTATATAACTATAATGATGTCGATGTTTCTAAAATAACTTTGAAATTTTTTTGTAGTTATTTTTGGTATTTGTTGGATGAAGCAATAGAATTTGCATTTCTTGATAATAATGTATCTCTTAATTTTAAAAAAAAAGATGGTTACAGCTTTAAATTCAAATGATGATTCAGATGAAATAAGAAACCGCTATCAATTAAACCATATCTTTACCATCTTTAGTTACAAAAGATTTGAATTATTTTGCTTAAGATAACAAAAACAAGTATCCTAACAGCAAAAAAATCAACGCTACAATAGTATTATATTTAATTAGATCAAAATTTTATAAAATAAATACAAACATTTTAAATATTTTTCAAAAGTTCAAACTTTAAGTTAAAATAGTCAAGAATTTACTGTGTTTGATTGATCCAATATTTTACATAGTTCATTCTGATATGTACATACACAGTTTTAAAGAGGGTGAGATGAAAATATTGCTGAATTTTTTTTTAATATTATTTATGACTAGAGACCACCCTAATATTCATATTACTTAAAGAAGTTAGTCATAATTAAAATTTACGTTTAGGTTTAATTTATCTTTGGTTTATTTTTCAATACTATGTACCTTGCAACAGCAATAATAAATAAAAATGTTCAAAAAATGATGCATAACATCTTGTATAAAATTAAGTTAAAATAAAAATAAAACAAATCTGAATTGCCCTTATCATTACATACCAGTGATTAGTCTGCTATTTTTTTTGTCAAATAAAATAATATCAGGTGATTCAGTTGGTGAAGTACAACAAGCTTTTATTGCAGATACACTATCTTCAATATGTTTCTCCAAACATTTTTCATCACAAAATAAACCCATTGCTGTACCTTCAATAATTTTTTTACATTGGACACAATTTTGTTGTATTAAAGATTGAATTTTAGTAGATTTTGAATCCGTTTTTTTGACTGGCGATATTGAACCAGATTTTTTTCTTTTATCCTCATCTAATTTTTTATTATTTTTATCCTCATCCGGTTTTTTACGTGCTTCTTCAGTCTTCTTTTTTCTACATGGTGGACAATTCCATTCAACGCAACGAGCTTCCATTTGTTCACCCAAAGCCTTTGTAATACCTACGCATTTTCCATGGAACCAATCTTCACATGTATCACAACAAATCATAAATCTGAAATATTGTTTTAGTTGTATAAATAAATAATTTTATTCTAAATAGTATTTTTTTGTTTTTTTATTTAAATATTACCTGTTATTATGAGGCTTTCTACAAATACACCAAAGTCTATTTGGATCATCTTCTGAAGTCATGGTTCCTTCTCTATCAGTATCTGATTCTTCACTATACTCATTCATACTTTTAGAACTAAAATCAATAAGAGTTAAGAATTAAGAATTTGGTTAGTCAGTAGAAAAATTCAAAATGATATTCTTTAATTATCTAATTTGACTTAAAATAAGAGACAGTTTATGAAAAGATTTTTACACTACTGAGATATAAATCATAGATAATAAAGGAAAAATAGGTTTGTTAATAAACTTTTTCATCAATAACAAAAATGATAACTGAAAATATATTCCAAGAGTTAACTGACTATAAATCAATAAAGTCATATACAAATAAGAACTTACTTTTCTGATGATCGTCTTTGTCTAATTTGATCTTTTATACTAGCATCTGCATTCTGAAAAATGTAAATAAAATTAGCAATAAATGATATTTTAAGTAATATTGTTTTGATAATTCATACTTCTTTTTTAACTAAAGACCGTGTTTTAGGAGTTTCAATTGGAGGTAATGTTAATATTCTACCAGATTTTCCATAAATCACAGTTGAACTTTTATTTTTATCATCAGATGGTGGTGTTTTGGCATCATTCTTATCACTTTGGTTAAGATTATCATCAAACAATAATTTGTTCATTAAATCATGACTGGAATTAGACGGAGCTACAAAATTTGACTATAAAATATAAATTAAATCTTCAGTATCAATCAATTAACATTTAAATGGTACAATATTTAAATACATACAGAATTAAGGTCCTCATTGAGATCAGCTAGTTCATCTATTAAATTTTCTTCATCAATTATTTCTGACTGATTTGCTATTTTTGAACTAATTTCATTTAATATGTCTTCCACTGTTTTAGTAACAGTATTTTCTGCTGGATTGTCTTTTGTTCTAATTGAGACTTTTCTTACTCTTCCAGGATCTTCCTTATGAACAGTCACTTGATCTAATTCTTTAGCAACATCAGAAATTGGGGTTTCTTTACTTATTAAGTTTTCAACTTTTTCAACAATAGATATTTTAGGATCTACTTCTATATTTTCTGTTTTAATGGGTGATTTATTACCATCTATAATAATATCAGGAGAAGAAAACAACTCAGGTTCATCTAATTTTTGTTTAACATGTTTTTGTGAACTTGTTTCAAAACCATTTTCCATATTTCCAATTTTATCTTTATTCTTTTTAAACATCAATTGATTTTGTATATACTTTTTAGGTTCAATACTAGATTGGCGAACTAATTCATTAGCTTGGAGTAAAACCTGGTCAATAACAACATCTGGTTTTTTTTGTCGATTGTTCTTAACTTGAGATTTCTAAAACAATAAAATAAGTGTCAAACATTTAAATTTATTTATTTTAACTCTTTAGAATATAGAATTTGTGGTTTTACATACATGATAAAATATTGTTTTGTACCATGGGAATTAAAAATTAACTCAGAATACTAATTTCTTAATAAATTAAACTTGACAATAATTCATGATAAAAATATCATGTAATTTTTAAAATATAGTTTAGTGGAATATAATTATTTATTTTTTAAACATATATTCAATAAATTATCTAAATAAATAATGCTGTGACATTATAATTATAAAAGTATATATTATATATTAAACAGATAATTGGGACTTGTATGAAAATATTAAAAATGTAATCAAAATAAATTCATTTTTCAATTATTAGTTTTTAAATTTTAAAAATATCAAATCAAAAGTTAAAGACCCAGTCATTAATATTTATTTTTGCAGTGAATAATTTATATTATTATACTCAAAAAATAATATAGATAATTATACTTATATTACTCTTATAGGTCTAAAAGTTTGAAGATAAAATATCACGAAAGCTTAAGTCATATTATAAGTAATTTTACCAATGGCATAAGACGCTTCACTGTTTTGGTACTTCTTGGCCCATCATTTGACTGATTATATTTTACTTCCTCAGATTTCTTTTTTGGAATCAAATTTTTCAAAATTACTGGATCTTTTGCTCTTAATTTTTCATTCTAAATAAATAAACATTCTTTATCAGTTTTTTTTTTTTTTTTGCACAACTGAAAATATTTTATTACTTTTCCAACTCTTAAATTCTGCATTTTTTTAGTATTTAGTAAATTATTTTGTGTAGTTGTCGGTATACCAGCTTTGCTATCTAAAAATAATAAAATTATTGAATCGTTATTTTATAATAATATAAGTATAAATGAAATGTAATTAGAAAAATTATTTAAATTATTAATCTTTACATTATATACCTTCTATAAGTGTAGTTGGAGAACTTTCTTTTAATTCCTTTTCAGCCATTGACACTGTTATCTCTTCTATTTCTTCATTTTCATTTACTATTTGTGATTGAGATAATTTACCTAAAGATTTTAATTCACAAATTTAAATATATATACACACGTCTTTAATTAATGTATATAATTGCATAAGAATTTACTTGTTAATTGCTGTAGTTTAGAAGAAATTGATTCCCTAAGACTCTCGTTGATTTGATTATCATTTGGTATGTTAGGCGGGCAGTATTTGTAATAACAATGATCCAAATAAATAGGATTTTTTGACATATCAATTTCACTGGGTAGAATATCTAAAAATATAACATATATGGGTAATATATAACATAATATAAGTTAATACATAATTTATATTTATTAAGTTATACGTTTAATTGAATCCAACTCATTGTCATATCTAGAAGATTTGATTCACCTTGATTATACATTTTGAAAATACCATAAGATACGGAGCTTTCAAATTGTTTAATATTACATTTTAACCTACCTAGGTTTAATTCTCTACTAAATAAAATAACTAATTTCTTAAAACTAATATAGTTTGATTAAGAGTACATTAATTAATATAAAAATCACAAAATCACAATATTAGAAAATGAGTTATAGAAGAACAAAATACTGTTAATTTTAGTTATCATAAGAATAACGAAGAAAAAATATTTCAAATAAATGTTTTTTTTAAAACTATGATACAATATCACAAAATTTTTAATATGTACATAATCTATAATTTACTACAAATTATAGGAACTGACAAAAATAAAAAAAAGCCTATATAAAGTATGTGAACAAATGATTAAAATAGTTTTCAGCAAAAAATATATGTATGCTGTTAAATCTATCCGAAAAAATTTTCTTTATTATTCTTGTAAAATATATAACATTTTGAAGTACTTTTGGATAATAATAATAAAAAAAAATTTTTAAATATTATTAGATCAAATAAATTTTCATTCATTAAAAATAATTATGAACTGTATTTTAGATTAATTAAATACTATATATTAGGGATGGACCGATACCATTTATTACCAATATCCGATACTTCAATATATGCTGTCGATATAAAACCAAAACCCGATAATATTATGTAAATATTAAAACAGCATTTTTTGCAAAAAACATGAGCCGATACCACCATAAAACTGATATATATAATAAAACTGATACCCAATAATTCAAATGTTACTTAGAAAAGTTAAAACATTGTTTAAGACAACTACTAAGTAATTGTTATCAATTGTATTCAAATTTTGAATTTTTAAATAATATTGTAATGTGATAACGACAGCCCTGCCAATAATCTACAGTATTTGATATTGATTATTGATAACCTATGGTTTTTTTTTTTTTTAAGTTTCGGTTGAAGTATTGGTTTTGAAAAAAAACCTATACTACCGATATTTATTATCAGTTCTAGTATCGGCCCATTCCTACTATATATACCAACAGAATATCAAACATTCATCAGCTTAAAAAATTTTAATATAATAACTCAAAAAATTGGATAAAAAAAAAAAGAAAAAAAAAAGAGATACTTTCTTAATGTTATTAACTAAATATATTCTCTATAGTATTTAGAATTAAAATAGTAATAAATATTCTGTTTCATCAAATAAACTGAGTTTGCATTAAACATAGTGAATACTGAACAAGAGCATAAAGATATCAAATATATATTAATGAATAAATGTATAAATAATGATTTTATTCTAATTTATTATTTTTCTATGAATGTTTATCACAAATTACTTTCAATAAATAATGAAAATGTGATGTCTACCTATAATCATATCATCTTACCTTGAGATAATAATGAATCGGTTGATATGGAAGGGTAAAATCCTTGAACAGTCAAATTAATTTCTTGTTCTCCATTTTCTGGATTTGTTGTTATACCATTATTACTACTGTTCTCAAAATGTATAATATTCATGGTTTCCTTTTTATTTTCTGTAAAAATATTTTAGTTTTATCCTATAGACAGAATTTGTATACATGTTTAATGTTTAAAATATAGGATTTTATTATATTATACATAAAGCAGTAATAAAATAGCAATATTTAAATATTTTTTAAAACTATCAATAAATACATAGATATATTATAAGCATGTAAAATAGTTTATGAATGGTATATAAATAATAGTAACTTTAAATATAAGAAATTTTTAATTGTATATCCAATAAAAGTTTAAAAGATACTTGCCTAAAACTCGATTGAATGTGACTTGGTCTATTGCAACTGTACCATCAGGTCTGACAACAACTACTAAAGTATCATCGGCTTCTTCCTCTTTTGGTTTTTCATCTACTTTCTCAGTAATTTTTGAGCACGACATATTTAATAAATTATCTGAAATGAAAAATCATAATAAAATAATATTAATTAACACTATACATATTATTTAAATACATCGCAAACAAATAGTTAATAATTATAAATACCAATCAATATATATTTTTTAAGTACTGACTATACATAAATAAGTATAGAATTAGAATAATATTTCTCAATGGGTACATAATTTATTATTTTCAACTTTGTATAGATAAATAAATATAATTAGGAAATAAACAAAAAAAAGTAGTAAATCATAGATCAGGAGCATTGACAGTAGGAGACATCAACAACATTAATTTAACGTTTATACTTATTACACCAAATGTAATATGTATAAAAAATAAAATACTGAACTATAGATATTTCTAAGTTCTTAATGGTACTTTATTTTACAATAAAAATGTAAAAAAAAAAACATTATTGCAATAAATTCTGGTTTATTTTGTGTTCATTACTCAGTTTTTTTTAAAAAAAATATAAAATAAAAACAAATGTCATCGCATAGTATTTTAAAATAATAGCAATCATATAATTGTTACAATTTCTACTATAACGTACTGTGGGAGTATTAAGCATGTAATAATTATCAAACTATCCCTGACAATATCATAAAATGTTCTTTTAAAAACTGTGATATTATCAGCGTGGAAAAAATAAACAGTAGTTCATTATTAAAAGGCTAGGCAAATCCGTACGACCACATTAAAACATTAAACACAAAGTAGGTGAACCGATCAGATAATATATTTCCCTCCAACGAGTCTAGGGAGACGCAGAGGTGGGCTGCCTCTATTGGCGGGCGATCAGTAGTGGCGCGCCGACGACAATTGTCGTGGGCAGGGAAAAAAAAAAAGACTAATTGTCAAAACGTCCTAGGGAAATGTGATTATATCAATAATATTATTATCACAAAGATATACAAAAATCGATATGCGCGAGTGACGACAAATTAACAAAATAGTACAATAAAAATATAGTTACAATTTTTATAGTAATATTTTAACAACGCGATGGTGAAATAAATGTAAATGTTAATTATTACTATTATTAATAATATTATTATTATTATTATTATTATTATTATTATTATTATTATTATTACTATTATTGTTATTTTATGTAATGGCAGTAGGCACTTACCGGGTTTTGGCCTTTCGATCGCAGTGGTGAAATTGTCGACGGGTCGCTGCTGGTACGCTCACGACGCGTTATCCCGCCGTTCTACGAGTCCGAAGCTTTTCGTTCGGCTACAATATCCATCCCGATCGCAACGCCACCCAGACAAACATTGCCCGCGCACGCACACTTAGATATGTCGTCTGGTGTGCAACGCGTTATTGCACTTCGTCCGTGCTTCTTTTTATGCGGTCTGATTTTCCGCAGTTAAAAAACGTACGACGGTCCCATGGAATTTATTACGGATCTCTACTGCCGTCGGGCTCTCGTGTAAAATACAGTATTGCGACAGTACCTATATCATCGTATTTCAATGCTGTTGTTTTGCTGCACGGTCCGCCATTGTTTTTCATGGAAACACCGCGTTCGCGGCGGTCCCGCTACCCATTCCGTGGAAGAACAAACTGAAAACGACGTTGATAATAACTTCTATGATAACAATATTTTTTCACCGTACATGTATTATGTATTATCATTGATAAAATTTTTTAGTAATAATGATATTATTTATTAACCATGCAATTCTTATACCCTAGTTTTGTTAAGCATTCTAATATTCAACCAGTGCATATAATTCCCTATATGGTCAAATATAGTTCATCATAATATATACTACATAAATATGTGAATTCATAATTCGTTAATAACAGTAGCCATTCCAATGCAGCTCCTGAACCATTTTTTTGAAACTGTATACGTATTCCAATGTGCTTTTAAATTCATACAGAATTCGTAAAATATAGTTCAAGAATAGGTTTGTGCTGTTTCGAATTCTGTTGATTTTCTTTTTTCTACTTGCTTATCAACGTCATCCAAAAAATTTTCTTTTATGAAAACATTGGAATTTCAGAATTACTACTTTTTCACACTTCATGATGTTAATGTTAAGAAACGTTACAGTATATAGTACATTATAATTCATTAATTTGCTTATATTTTATTTTATTGGTTTGCCTAATATCACAAATTAACTTCTTGATATAGTTGAAATATAAATTAATGACTACTAAATTTGTTTTTCCATAATTTCAATTAATAGTGGTTTTTGATTTAGTTAATTATTTTAAAATGAACTAATATTGCAGTTAGCATAAGAGTTCATAGTTTTTGGAAATTATGCTAAATCACAAACTGATTAATTTACTAGCAGTATATTTCCATGTATTAAAAAACATTTAATATTTTATACAACTTTTTACTAAAAATTTTTACCTAAACATCAGTTTTAAAATTAACTTAATAATTCAATTTCTGTTTACATTATTACAAAAGAAAAACCAGATTAAACTACACTTAAATAAATATATAAATTAATTGTTGTCAGTATTCATGTTGAAATATATCTAAATCAAAACCAATTATATTTTGAATGGTTATTTTTTAAGATAACAATAATTATAGTGATCATAAACTCTTTATTTGTAGTAATCTTAATTAAATAATAATGAAAGTAAAAAGTATACACATTAAATATTTACAAGATTTCTATACTCAAAATAATTTTTTTGTATACATAATGATTTTTGTATTAGAAATATCGAATTTATTTTTTTGAAAATACAAATATACAATGGAAATTGATTTAAAAATAAGAAATTTTGAAGGCAAGAAATTATAAATTAATAATATACAAATTATTTTAACATAAACATAATTGTTAGTACAATCATGGTTAACAATTTTAATGACATGGTTTATTATTTATTTATTTAGAGCCCACAAGACCATTTTTACATTTAATACAGTATATTGAGTATAAATAAAATATAAAACAAGGTTATATATAAAAAAAAACTATAACCAATTAGCAATTTAAAAAAAAAAAAATGTTCAGAGGTCATAAACTGAGATACTAATTTTACTTTTTTGAAAAACCATTAAAAAAAACCCTTTTGGAGCAAGATATTTTGTTAATTTGTTTACATAGGAGGTTCTTGACCATTTGTTTCTTGATTTTTCATAACATACGGCAATTCAGGAGGTGATGAATATGGAATCATTTCTAAAGGCTCAAATTCTCCATCTTCCATTCTAAATACATCAAATAACCAGAATAATTTACGAATAAATCATTTTAATATTGAAATATTTAAAATTATTACCTCAATGCTAAGCCAATCATAGCTGGACTTTGTGCTTTAGCAATACTAGAATTTAAGCCACAATCTGATAAAGTTTTGTTTTCATCCATAATCTCATCTTTGTAATACAGTTGTTGATTTTGAGGTGCTACTTTTAATATACCTGAAATATTAATTGACAATTTATAAAATAATATTTTTACTATATTTTTAGAGTATAAAAAAATACTCTATAAATAGAAGAGTACCTTATAAAAATGTACAATTATATTTATATTTTCATCCCTTCACTGGCTTAATTCAATTCAATAATTTTAGTTTAAAATTAAATAATTTGCTTTTTTATTATTACAAAGAGATAAAAATAATCTATATCATTAAAACTACACTAAAAAAAAAAAATTAATACAGCGGGAAGACTTAATTTTTAATTGTCTCCGTCTATCATATGCATAACAGGTATTTATACATTTTCTATTTACAATATACCAATCAATTAATCAATTACTTTTTATGATAAGAATTTAGAAAATTGTTTTTAAATAATCATAAGGTTTACTTTAGATTGATTTTCCAACTTTTCTTAAATCTCATGTTTAAAATAACATAAAATTAGATATTTATTTTATGTTTTCAATTTGTTTAATTTCAAACGATTAAAAAAAAAAAAAAAACGAGAAAAATATAGGGACAGTCAATTTAAAGCAAACTTAATTAGAAATCAAATAACTCAATTTCAAACCAATTTTTATTGCATTAATCATTTGACATTCACGTTGAAAATATAATATTTCTAGATCCCTGTTGCACGATTGATAGACGGACCAGAAAATCATGATTTGCAATAATCTTAAAGGAAGATATCTAGAAGACAGATTAGCACCTTATTTTTTTTAAATATTTGATAAATATACCTTTTTATATCTTTTGAACTTTGATATCATGGATTATAATTTAGTATTATGACATATTCCATTAGTTAGTCACAATTTAACAAATAATATGTAATATTACTAAGTCAATAAAGACAGAATAAAAACCTTATCAATCGTTGAAAAAAATAGGTTTCAAACAAAGAAATAATTTGAGATAAAATAAAATAAAATGCAATTATACATTATTTAATTGTCAGTTCTATAAATAAAAAATTATTAATTTTATCAATCATCTGTTATAAAAAAATATTAAACAAACTTAAAGTGCTATTCCATTACATTGTACTATACAGACCATGCTTAACTTGTAACTAACATACTACCAACATTTTGTTAAATCATTTATGCAAGCTTTTTTCAATATTCATTCACTGTGCTTAATATTAATGAACAATTTACAAGTGAATTCTGTAAAAATAAAACATAGTTGACCATGTACATACGAGAGATCATTTTTTTGAGTTCATGAACCAATATGTTGTCTTTAGCGTCCGTGAATATGGTTAACTTTTTGCGCTGTATCATCATAAAAGCATCCTAGTACATGAAATACAATCAAGTTGGCTTTACAATGTACTATGATTGGTTGTATAAACCAATGCAATAATTGTACTCACCATTTTGAACTGGGTTTAAGGATATCTATTAAATATTAGTTAACTAAAAAATGCAATAAAACATTTAAACTAAAATATTAATATTGAAAAAAAAAAGAATAGCCCTAATTACAATTAGGAAATTTCAAAACACGAGGTCAAAAATTACTCTGCGGCCTGAACGTATCAGTCTGTAAACAAGTATTAAATAGGTTAATGGTATCAGTGTTATATTTTGTTATTTGTTATCAACATACAAAATTTATCATATGATTTTCTATTCAGGTTATCCACATATAGATTTAATAAATATATTATTTTTATACCTCAATCTTCTAATATTAACATAATAAAAAATCTATATTATTTATGCTTTAATGCTTGGACAGCCATTGAATGATGGAAACATGTCCCCTCTTGTTTTTTATACATTTATGGATAAGATAATACAATTATTAATTTATATTAAATTTATTTTGTTAACTATGCTTAACTCTCATGATTTAAATGTAATCACGGGAAAACGAGTTTTGGGAATCATAGATACTAATTATAAACTTATGGATAACGATCGTCGAGAGACAAAGAGGCACCGATACATGTCTCCCTCTAGATTTTTGATGATGGACTCACTATAATGTACTATTTATTAAAGTGTGTATGACTAAACAAGATTGTTATTTGGTTGGATTCCATTGTTATTATTGTTAATATTCAATATATAAATTACTAATGATCACAAAGGTCCCTGGCGCTTATTTTGTTTTCATAATGGATGTACACTCGATTTCAATGAAAAATCAAGTTGCTGAGAAGGCCTTTTATCTTTTTCATACTCCCCAATAGTTATTGACATAGCAACACTCGCTAAATTCAAATTATTCACTTTGATTTTAAATTAGTATTGCATATTTAACGTATAATCCGTTTGTATTTATAAATGTTTCATCATATAGGTATTCATTCTTTGATTCTGAGTGAAGCGAATGATTTTTATTTTTTATTTTTTGTAAACAATTTTTTGGGTAGAAATACTGGTCCAAAAGTTTCAATAAGTAACTTTATAGATTTTAAATTAGCATACGGTAGTTTTAGTCTTTAACTTTATGCGTTACTTTTGAGAGGTAATTTTTCCAAAACTCAATAGTTTTTCCAGTCGTAATAATCGTATATTACGAATTAATTTTTAAGCGTTTAAGTAAATTATCGTACGATTTTTACATAAAATAATAATTATATAATAATAATGTTTATAAGTTATCTATATCTATATATATAAAAATGGAGACAAAAAATTCGAAATTGCATCAGTTGAGAACGGCTGGGCCGATTATCTTGATTTTTTTTTTAAATGATAGAGAATGTCGTGGAGCGGGTTTATAGGGTTTATATATGGACGTAACTCCACCCCCGGGAGGTACTCAAACAAGAATTTTGAGATTTACGATAGAAATTTTTGTTTTTGTTTATAAATGGTTGCTATGGGGGTTATAGGATTTGAGAATAATATTTATTTATTAGTGATTAATATAATGAATTACCCGACATTGCAAGATAACCAAAAAAAAAATATAAATAAGTACTTTGAATATTTTCTATTTGTTTGTATCATTAATAATGCCAAGAAGACGCCAGAATGCCAATTTTTCTCGTAGAACAAATGCTTGGACAAACATGAGAAATAGAAGAGCGCAAATAACAGACGAACAATATCAATCCGATAGTGCGAATGATTCGTAGTTGAATCACGCAGAGCAAATGACCAACAACGCCAACAGGTACATCGAACATTTATATCTGATTCATTCCTGCGTCTAGCATTCCAGTATGAGCCCGATATTGAATATTATGCTCATTCAAAAGTAGTAATTTGTGCTATGGACAAGGAATGCCCGCACTGCCATGCTCTCAAATTCAAAAATGAGCCAGTCGGGATGTGTTGCGTGTCAGGAAAAATGCAACTACCTGAAATTGAAACACCACCTGAACCATAGAACGGTTTACTCATCGGTACAGATCCAGATTCTAACGTGTTCCTGAAGTCAATTAGAACATTCAATTCATGTTTTCAAATGACATCATTCGGAGCAACAGAAATAGTTCGTAATACTAATGCAAATGGTCAACAATACAATTCTATACTACAGATTTTAGTACGTTAAGGTTAGGTTAGGATTATGTATTAATTGATTATATTAATCCACCGTATTATGTCAAACTTGGTATAACTTTGATACTTTATTAGATTTAAATCATACACTAAGGTACGTACAAACAGCACTAGGTCCGCGATCTACCGCAGGTAGATTGCCTACCTGATAATATACTGCTGTGAATCAGAATTTTTATTCCGGAGAGAAAACTTAAGATAAATCTAGAACATCATCCACCGAATATTAAATAACTATTTGAACAAAGTTAGAGCCATATAGAGTTGGTATATTTAACAAGCAACGAAGTGCACGGGATCAGCTAGTTTATATATAATAATATGTATTTACATACATTAACAACAATAAATGTTTATTAAAAAAAAATTGGTTCATCCAATCATAATGAAACTTTGAATACAGATAGAACAACTTGAATATTTGATTAAAAAATATTTCTCCTTCATCAAACAAGAACATTTTAAACAAGTTGATAAAAAAAGAACCTACCGATAATTAGACCGATAATATAAACGGTATATTTTTATACAGAAGCTTTTCTCAGAATAATTTTACTGAAAAAATTAGTTATCCTTTTTTTAAAACTCAATACACCCATTACCATTATTCAGACCGAGGATCGTCAGAACGATTATTTAAATTATAAATTTAAAAATAATTAAATTAAAACTCCGATTTTTTTTACAAAATGAATAATGACTATTTAA
Organism: Sipha maydis; assembly: GCA_034509805.1. Taxonomy (NCBI): domain Eukaryota; kingdom Metazoa; phylum Arthropoda; class Insecta; order Hemiptera; family Aphididae; genus Sipha; species Sipha maydis. Next base: position 99,810 of record JASXSY010001621.1, on the reverse strand, counting down.
ATGTAAATTAATATAAATAAATTTGGAGGTGCTAATTTCCAGATTGGGGAGCTAAGTACACCCAAGTCCCCGGATTTCGACCATGTTTACAGTGTTTAGTGTTAATGTATTTACCACAGATCATTTAATCTGTGTACTTACCAGCTACCAACGTATTTACAATTTCAATATTATGATTATGTTGCAAATTAAACTACTTTGTAGGCAATTAAAATATTATCGAAAATTTGAAAATTAATTACGTACATAACACCATTAACTTACTACCTCTTCCTTTTTTTATCTTCGCATTTTATTCAAATGTTCTTTTCAAAAACTTCTATGGGATATACTTTCCTATATTCAGTCCCATCTTTAATCATCAATTTAAACATCCTTAACTCCAACTAGGGAGCCTTTATATATAAAGGCTCTCTAATACCAGATTCCTTATTTAATTTTTCTACATTGTGTATACATGTAATTATTTTTAAGATTCAGTTTCGCTATAATTTTTTAAAGCATTATAAAGTAATAAACTATAAAGAACAATATACAAATATGTAAATACCATTGAATAAAAAATTGATGTGTGCGTAGGGAATGTAGAAAATCGAGACGAGTGGATCTTTAAGAGAAAGATGACCAATCTCAGGGCCAAAATTAGATTAGGGAATTGAAGGGTAGAGCCTCGGGGCCTATACCTCCGAGAGGGCTCGTCGTCTCATCCTTTTGTACACAATTATTTTATCTCATACACCGTAGCATAGGATGTACATTTGAATATTTTTATTGTACTAAAGTATGTACAAGTAGTATATTTATTTTGACCAAACAAGTGTAAGTAAAAAGAGCCTGGAACCTATCAACCCCAGGGCCCTTAAATATTCTCATCCGCCCTGACCATCTCCAAATAGTTGAGAGAAAGGCGAAGGAGATGAAGAAGAAGAAGAAGATATATATATATATATATATTTTCCATTAATTATTTTAATATACATTAATATTGATCAATGATGATATTGAATATTGTGGTGATAAACCTATGGTATGCGTGCGACAGATAGCACGTTGGCCAAATTTCAATGGCACGTGAAAAAAAGAGTGCTAGTATTTATAAAATTTGAGTTTCAAGAGTTTATATAATGAGGTAATGAAAGCCAGGAACTCGCTTTCAGACACATTTTAAGTGATAAAAAGTAGTACCTTTCATACTTTCTACTTTTTCGTAAACTTACGCTCGTAAAATTATATCCTCTATAATGAATATCGACTAATCGAAGAATCTGTGCTGTTTGTATATCATTAAAAAATACTAACTATGCTCTTAATAACAGAACTTAATCCTCTAAGAAACACCAACAAAAATTTCATTAAAATATAATCATAATTTTTAATGCATTTAATTTATAAAATACCACTTAATTTAAGGGTATATTTAACAAATATTTTATTATATAAAAACAATCGTGTACTTAAAATATATATTATATTCTCATATAAGTTACTTTATTTTTATTCTTGAAGAAAATATAACTTCATTAGGTGGTTTGTAAATTAACGTAGACAAGTATGCCGAAATTAAAAATAGGGTAAAATTATAATCAATATAGTTTCAATTCGAAAACTTTTAATATTTATTATTTACTCTAAAACAATAGTAACCCATTTGAATGATTTGACTATAGTACTGAAATGATTTTGATAGAAATTTTCATTATAAAAATTATTATATAATTTATTTTAAGTTAGTTTTATTTTCAAATTATATAATAATTGTGTTAATGGTTAACTATTTGTAGAGAACTTAGGTTTTTAAATATAAACATCGAAAGCGTTAAATTTTATTTAACATTTTAATAGACTTTTTAATTTATGAGAATTTTAAATGTTTTATTTTATTTTAGTATTTTTTACTAAAGATGATACCTTCTCTATATAATATACTTGAATATTTAATTAATCGCTTAGTATGTTTTTATGTTTAATTTCTATATATTTTGGTGAAATATTTGAAAATTGAAGTAACGAAGCTGTCATGCTTAGTTTATTTATAGAATAAATACAAAAATCCACATAAGAATATAATTAATCGATGACGTGTTGAGTGACTATATATAATGAGTCATTTTAAGTTTTATTAATTATTATTCCTTCTGTTCTTAACATATAACGGCCGACGAAGCAACCAAACATTCAAGGGTTTTAATATTTTTAACTAGACTTTTTAGGTCATCTATGATGTGTGAAATTATAATTTTCATTAATTAAAATGTTATTTTTATCTTCTTAAAATTTCTATTTATTAGTCATGTATTATAAAAAATATCTTTTTTTTTTTTTAAAAAAAATAGATGATAATTTTAAACATTCTTATTATTTAATATTCAATGTCCTAATATTTGACATTTATCATTTATTCAAATAAATATTTTGTTAATTCTAGTTCTAAAACTGATTTAATTAATCTGTATACACTTATTATAAAAAACAATATTGATAGTAAAATATGCACGTATTACATTGAGTAGGTACGGAAGTTATAGTATAATGCAAACAAATATTTTGGAAAATGGCTTTTTTTTTTTTTAGAGACAGCTTATAATTAAATTTGATACCCTTCTATGACCACCTTAAACATGCGTCTATGTAAACGATTTGTATCTATATCCTTTATATACAGAGTAAATTATTCAGTTATTTAGTTAGTCAGTGAATACACTGATAAATAATATGAAAAAACAGAAAAATTCTATAATATATTTCTGTGAAAATGGAGTATTTTGTGAACATTCTTTTATGTACGAAATCCTTAATGAACATCAATAATTGTAATTGTTATATTACGTTTAATATCTACATTTTCTGAAATACTAACACTAAATGGTGTATAAAGTAGTACCATCGATTATAGAAAGATCAATGGTAGTACCATCAAATTGTTATACATAAAAAACTGTACACTTATTATAATTGCAATCCAATTTATATATATATATAGTACCATGGCAAAAAAATTGTTCAGAGAGGGAAGGAAGAGGCACCTCGGCTGTTCTGAAAGTCGGAACGCATCCAGTACACAAATATATTATTATACAGATATGTGTACATTAAGTGGTAAAGTAAAAAGTAAAAAATACAAACGTTGCGGCAAACGCGTTGATTTGCTCTGGGTATCAACACAATTCGCGTTATTGTTCTACGCACACGCCTCGCACTCATTTTAATAATATATTAATGTTTGTAATAATATATAACACTTTGCAGAGTATTATTGTTTACTCGACGGTGCAGTTATAGTCTACGCGCGCGCGAGGGAGAGAGATAATCCGCTCCGTAAGAGCCCACATCATTGTCACGCCTACAAGCTTCGCGTCCGATCCCATCGAGCACCACCGCCGCCGTCAATTTCATTATTTTTCTCTATTGCTAACGGAGCACAAGTACGTCCGTTCGGATCGTGTACCACGCGAAATGTCGTCTTGACTGACTCATTTTTCAAGTTTTTTTTCTTTTCGATGTCGATGTCGAGTGTTTCACGATCGCGCAGTATAATAATAATAAAGACTTGTACCTGTGTATATATATATATATATATGTATACATTTTACCATATGCAGTACCTTATGCACATTTATAGAACTACATATAATATATTATATTATGATTATACACCGGGGTCGTTTTTGTCGTTCGAAACGTATTCTTTTTTTTCGTCGTGCGTATTCTTTTCGTGCTATTCTTCCAAAACGACAAAATCTTAGCTAAACGATACAAGTTTGTCGCACATATAGATACACACACGTGCGCACCTGCGCGTGCACGCACACATGAGCGTATTCAGCCCGTTGCGATTGCAGTTGATGTGTCGCTCGGAGAAAGCGAATTTCTTCGGGTTGTCAAAAACGGCTCTGTTACGTCACGCGCACGTTATTAATCGTATATGGGCTTATGCGGATAATACGAGTTAACGTGTTGCACACCCGGATGGGAAACGGAGTAAAAAACCAAATTTTACCGGCTATTGTATATTATATTATAGTTGTGATCATGTGCTGTACTTATAATACATATGTATTGTATGTTATGTTTTTGACTTACCGCGGACGTGCGCCAAGTCCGATTTATTTTGTATTCCGATTTTGGGTGTGAAAGCCAAACAAAACAAGCATACACCGCGTCAATTGGTGTTCATGCGTCGGAAATGATCGCGTGCGATTCATGCATGATTATTAGAAATTATGCGTGATTTTTGCAACAAAAAAACAGCAACTTACGCAAAAACCCATAGCGGTAGTAGTAATCATAAATATTGTAAATATAAGTACTGCACGAGATGTAAGATTTTATTTATTTTTTCTAGACCATAAAAAAAATGATTATTTTTACTCATTTCGTTAGCGTCCGTTTAAACCCTTTAGTAGCTGCATCAATATGTGCTTCGATTATTTAAAAAAAAATATATTTCTCGCATTTATATGCATAAAATATACCACCTAAGTAATCAAAATCGACGTTTATGTGTATGAATACTTTTGTTGAACTGTTTGCGTATATTATGCACCAACAATTTATTTAATTTTTAATACATTTAAATGACCTGATAACGAGAGGAATCATTCTAAAAGCTATACAAGTATTCGTTTTACGACAGGAAAGATAAATTCAAAACTCATTAATGATGTTAATATTTTTTTTTTATTATTATAAATAAAGAAAAAATGTATAATCTGTATACATATACAATAAGTAATTTTGTTGAAAAATTTTTTTTTACCTAACTGGACGGTGTGAGGGAGGGGGTGTCCGTTGACACTACTTTCAATATTATACCAATATTCAATTTAGTTTATATTAGCGATAAAATCACGTATCCATTTAAGTTAGGGTTGTTAGGTAATGTAGTTGATGCTAGATTGGCGATGAGAGGATTAGAGTGATTTAGGACATTTTTGTGAAATTTATTATGATTATAAGATGGCAGTGTTGATATAGTTGGAACGTTGAGATCACAATGTAAGGATCTTATGTTACTATTTATGATTGTATGTAAAGTGCATTCATATTTTGTGCTTGAAAAACATAAATATTGCTATTTATAACATTTTCCGAGATAATTAATGCAATCAGGACGTTTCTATTCAATTCTTAATATATAGGTAATTTTCATATTTTTAACGTCATTTCTACTTGCTCATAAACATTTTGTCATCACTACAGGCTTCTACATGTATATTTTAAAATCTTCTATTGGATAAGTTTCCACTTGAAACCCTTTTTAACATTTCTTTGATCAAATAGACAAATAACTTGTCAGGCGCTGTAAGACTTCAGTAAACATACCTACGTTAACACCGTTAATACTATTTAACAGTTATATGTAAAAATAAGAACCTTTAAATATCTTGCTTGGATACGAGGCCAAATTGTGTGATGAGTCATACATGCACTATGCACAAATAATCATATTATAACGTCCATTATATGTAGTAAATATGCTAGCAGTATATATATAACTATGTGCATTAATTCTTTTAATTTAAATATTTTATATAACATAATCGACTGGTGAAATATAATAAATTAATAAACAAAATAACTATATTTTAGGTATCTGCAGCAATGATTAAATCAATGCCTGTAGGATGAATAAAATAAATTATCGTTTAATAACAATTTTAGTTATTTATATTTATTTGTTAATTTAATAACTTTAAGTTATTATATTTGAATTATTTTATTAAAAAAAAAAAAAAATTACAAACTATTTTATTAAAGTAATGAATACGTTGTAGCTTATTACTCAGTGATTTGCAACGATTGGTTATAGGCTTTACCTATACATTAGTTATACATTAGTTATATGCTTGTATTATTTTAATTATCCCGAGTTATAGTTTATTAATTATAAAATGTTTGTTAGTAAATATTTGTATTGCATGTTATACGTAGAAAAATTTAACTTTAAAATTAGACAGCTATAACAGCCAATGTTTTATTTCTTTTCCCGTGACACTGTAATACATGCAAAACTCAGAATCTGTCCTCAGTCCAATACAGTATGTTGTATTCACATTAACACATACGTGCATAGCATTGACGCATTGATGCTTTTAATATGGCGGAAGTAATTACATGAATATACAGTTTAATATTCTAGATAGCTTTTGATTGCAATGTTTAATTATAAACGAGTGTTAAATCGACTAAAAATAATGTTATAGGTGGTTTATATAAGTTTTATCAAACATATGGTCATCATATTTAACGAAGAAATATTGAGAAACCAAACAGGTGGTTGCTTGAATACTTGGTTTAAATGAGTTTGCGTAGGAAGGTATTTTATTACAAACATTATTGTTATTATTGCTTTGAAAACGTTAGGCAAATTTAATAGATTTGTATAAAATTATGGTGTACAGTCATATAGACAGAATTTGTTGTAATATATATTTACATAGATGCAACCATTATTAGTAATGATATGTAATAGTTTACATATTGTAGGTATTATTTCATAATAAAAACCGAAAACTTTTTAATTCTAATATTTTTTAGCTACATATCAATAATATGTAACTCATTAGAATACCTGTTTTGTTACGCACTACAAAATGTAGTTTCCCAATTTAATGGGCCTGCAGTATCTATATAATTAATTACTAAGTACAATTTGTTTCTCTAATTTTGTTTAAGTAGTAATTTTAGATTATTTCTTAAAAAAAAAAAAGAATAGTGTCTATATTATGTAAATTATTAATCGTCATTGCATTCGTCATTTAAAGAAATTTCGTTTCATTATTATTAGAAATCAATAATAGTGCAAACACATAAGGACTTTCCGTAAAAAATTAAAACTTAATCAATTGTCCACACCTTAGGTAATAAACTAAATTAATTGATCATGTAGAAAGAACATTATATATATTATATAGAGATCTAATGTGGGCGCGTTAATAACTAACATTCATTACGATTGTTTCATAACTAATTAAACAACTTAAAATAAATAAATCATTAAGTAAGTAATATTTTGAAAATTGTATCTTTTATAAATATTTTTAGGACACAACGTATTCGATAAAAGGACATATGATATTATAAAAACAATGCTTAGTAAAATTGTGTCTCATTCTGTTCAATATTTTATAAATAAAATTAATCTCAATATAGACAATAATAACATTATCTAAAGTAGTGAAGTGATTTCAATACCCTAGAAACTTATAAAAGTGACTGATGACTGTAAATTCGTATTATTATTTTTCATCCAAAACGTTTATAAAAATAGTGGTAAAAAATAGAATAATACAATAGCATATTAACACGTTATTTAGGCATTTTAAAGCACATTTTGTCCTTATAATCTATTGAAATTAACAATATAATATTTACTTTTTGTTTCTTTTCTATAAATTGTAATAATTTTTTTATGCTTAAATTACCATTATATTTAAATTATTAGTTACAAACTTTAATTTATGTAGTTTGATATGAGAATTATAAATTTTAAAATTTTTGATAACAATAATATTTATCTGTAATTCTCAAAGAATGTATAATTTAAAATGTAATGTTTTTTATTTCATGATAATTATATACAACATTGTTAAATGTTCTATTAGTGCAAAATCTTAATGCTTTTTAGATGTTCATAAAAACCGCAGATAAAAAATTAACTACTACTTTGTATGTTTCAATAAAGCACTTATACATGTAATTTCATTGTAAACACAAGGGTCAATATAATCCTTTAAATTACACATTCAGCACGTGAGGTATTCGTAAACTATATTAATAATTAACGGAAATTATACTTAAAATATTTGCCTACACATACAATTTAATAGATATACAAAAAAGAAAAAAATATGTCATACGTCTTCAACTTTTTTTTTTAAAAAAAAGTTGAATGTCGAAACTATAAATTTTGACGGCACGTACACACGATATGACACTTCTAATGTTGGCAGACATTCAAAAGAGACAAGTATAATACCTATAGCTTATAGGTACTATAGTTAGGAACCCAGTGGGTATTTTGAATGTGCGTACGATGGCACGTATTATGTACAGGATAGTGAAAACGGGACATTTCCTTGTTCGATTCACATAGTTTTAAATAAAACACACACATATATATATGCTAAAGAAGCCTCTACTAATATAAATTAATTATAATCTTTTAATGGATGTATAGGTATGTTATTATTTGCAAAATTATCTCTCACTTACATAGTACTTGTAAATGTTTTATATATTTTATATTATTATAATATTATTTGTTTAAATGTTCATTAATGTGAACACTTAATTTTGAACTTTACTATTTCAACATTTTTTTAACCCACTGAAAACAAGGGCAAAATGAATTTTAAGTGAATTTTCAAACAAACGAGTCCCTTAATGGGATTTTTAATCATCTCCATTCACTGAGTATAATATGACTAAGTCATTTTTAAATATGAAAATATCTGAAACATTAACTTTATTTAGAGTTCTCCTAAAACAATTTTAGGGTTTTAGAATTTTAAATCCAACATAATCTTTATTATTTCTAAATTCTTATAGCCTAATTTATCTATATATAATATAGTTATTGAAGATGTATAACGGCCGATATGATCTTTACAGAATCGGCAATACTCGTTTGAATCCTATCAGCAGAAGATACCCAAATCGAAGGGTATTTTATAACATGTTTATTGTCAGGGATCAGTTTTTAGCTGATTAAGTTAATATATGGAAAATAAAATATGATACGCTTTTTTCCAAACATTTTCTTAATTATCAATAAATAGCTAGTGTATTGTTTTTTTCTGAAAACGACTGAGAAAATATTTATACCTTGATGTATTGAACTTTAAAAAAATAAAATTATGTTTATTTATTTAAAACTGTACATTTAAGTCAGTATAGATAAGTTACGCATAGTGTATAAAATGTTCATCTTATATGTGGTTGAATTTAATACAAAACAGGTAAACCTACTCGTTTTCAAATAGAGTAATTTTTAACTATTATGAATGAACGCGTAACTTACCAAAATGTAAAGCAAAAACGTATAATAAATATAGTAAATATAAATATAGCACCTATGCAGACAAATGAATTGAACGTACGTCAACGCACAGTTTAACTATATCAGGGGATACAAGCGACCCCCTAGAGACCCGGCCCGCATGTTCGAAGCGTGATAAATATAAGAAGAAGGGATGAGCTGCAACCCTACGCGTATAGACTTTTAATAAATATTTAACGAATAGGTTGGTGATACGAGAGACTCTACGTCAACGAGCCTAAAATTCACATTATAGAGATTTGGCCTCCAAAGCCGCCCTCGAACAGGCACCGGTCATATGGGCAACCATATTAATCTCGAAAGAAGAAAAAAAAAAAATGATTTTATTATACTTATTATAATAGTTTAACATCGAAGAGAGTGCGTGCGTGCGTGCGTGCGTGTGTGTGTGTGTGTGTATGTGTGTGTGGGATAAACACCTCCGCGAGCGGGTTCGTTCACACCGCTCGACTCTACACGTCGGGTCCGCGGGCCGTTTTCCGCGCGAGAGCGTCCCGCCGTCGCGAGCTGCAGTTGCGCGCGCGGTGCAGATGCCGTTTTCGGAGGGCGCCAAGTGGGCAACACCGGTCCTCCGTGGGCCGCGGTTGCGAAGGCGGTCGTGAGTTTGCGGAGGTGAGCTATCCAATTCAGGTGCGCGGCGGCTGCGCGCGTCGCGGTACACGACGGCGGCGGCCGCTCGCTCATTCGCCCGCTCGTCCGGCCGGCCGGCCGTCCCACGCTCGTATCAGCGCCGTGTCGACCGTGTGCTGTGCGCGCCCGTGGCCCGTTCACGCGCGGCATGTACGCGCCACGTCCGACCCGAATATTTTGGGGGACGATCTCCGTCGTCGTACGAAAATAATTGCATTCGCAGCGCGGTTGTTAACCGTCGAAAAGCCGACTCGCGCGCACTTCTACGACCGGGTGTGCGCCACGCACGCGCGTTCCGTCCGGTGCACGGTCCTATCGTCGTCGTGTACCGTGCACGCGATCCGGGGGCGTAACGACAGTCGCGCGGTGTTCTGCCGACACGGTCGCCTCATCCGGAACTTTCTAGTTTTTTTTTTCCGTTTTTCTTTTCTCATCACCGTTTCAAATCGTTTCCGCAGTGACGTTGCCATCCGCAGCGTTCTAGCGTCCGCGCCCAGCCGCGTGTACGACGGTCATCGGGGTCTAGGGGTTCGACTTCCAGCTCCTCCCTCCTCACGACCCCCCGAAATCGTGAGAAATCAATGTTCTCATTCCCGTACGCCCAAACTTTACCATCATTACTTGATGTCCTAGGTGAAGACCTTAACCAATTCAACTTTTCCGTCGCTTCTTCGTTATCCGTCGATAATTGTTATTCTCGTAGCCCACGAATATTTTAAAATATTAAAAATGTTTTTTATCCTATACGTTCCTGCGTCTACAACGGATTATAATACGTAATAATACATTTTTATATTAACTATAAAACCCATTAACTTGATTTCGATTTTTTCTTCGATCGTAGTTCAAAGTTAAAACAATATTGTTAAATATTTGTGACATTTTTCTTTTTCTGTTGTCACATTATCATATTATAACGGATTGTACTCAGAAATCTGTCCTCGTGGGTGTAACTTTTAATACAAAATGAAAAAAAAAATGATATTTAACTATATAAATGTATATATTTATACATATTATGCATGTACTTTCAGTTTTAGGTAAATATATTAACTATAATTTATACTATTATACTAACTATTAACTATATTGTACAATATTAATTGTATATTAATTGTATATTAATTGTAACTATATTCTACGAAGTATAATTTTTCATTAAAATTAATAAAAATTCATTTTATTACATTAAAATTGACAAAATATTTTTACAATCACATAAAATGTAATTCTTTGGTCATAACTATAGTTACTAATTTGTCGTCTTTTTGGAAAAAAAAAACAGCTACAAAAATTGACGTTATCGCGGTGATAATATATTTAATGTACAAATAAAATAACATGTTGTCCACCACATATCTAATGACAAAAAAGCAAGGGGGTTATATTCTCAAAAACCTCTTTAGGTACACTACTGTTGTTTACGAGACTGATTGCATATCATTGCTTCATACCGCGTTATTCGATAACAATGGTTCTTTTTTTATCTTCAATTGAAGAATCCATAGGTATTACAGAATGGATTACGCTTTTACGAATTATAAAAATAAATGCCACGAAAGAAATTATGTATAAATTATCCATAAACAGTGTAATAAAAAAATTGTCTTTTTTCGATCACAACATATATTTTTGATTTGTTTTTATGTTGGCTAAAAACATTTATACGGAAAAAACAGATAACAGAATGGGAAGTTAGAGCTCCAATCTGTACACCAATTTACAAGCTAAAAAAAATACCATACACGTAATTCATTTCCTTAAATCCATGGGAAATAACCTGAGGGTCGTTCGTTATACCTACGCATATACGGCTAAGCATTATAATACGTATTGTGATATGGGTGTGCGTATTTGTTAAACACATGTACAGGGTGATTATTTTTATATGAATCAGAGTAATATCTAAAAAAAATATGACAAATTTATATTTTACTCATTATGAATATTTTTACTAGATTCTAGAAAAAAAAAATCGTTAACAGAAAAAAATGTATACGCCCTTTTCTATTCTTATAACATCATGTAAATAATGCTAATAATATTTAAACTCAAATTGCTTATATTTCCCTATAAATATTGCTCAATTCTAGTTAAAAAAATATCCTATATAGGGTGGAAAGTGGCTCATAAATATAATTATTATTTTAAATACTTATTACTTATTAGGTATTGCTTATAATGAGGTAATGACATAATGGTTCTGCTTAAGTGTAAGGTGGGTACCAAACTGTTAAACTGTTAATGGTTTGCTTACAACAAAAACGTTTTTTTTTCAGTTGTGTTAAGAACTCATAAGTTTTAAGTGTGTCCACGACATAAATTATTTATTATTATATACTATAAAACCGTGAGTGACACAAAACAGCACACAATGGCAAGGGGCATCAAACATACATTTTACAAATATTTTTTTTTAAATTACAATCAAAAACTGAAATTAAATTTGAATTTATACATGGATTTAGTACTAACTCTTTAAATTAATTTTAAATTATTAGTACATCTAGAAAATGCTATTGCTAATAACATTCTTATTATATAAATATAAGTTCTATACCATAGAAATAACAATTGTGAATAATATCGCTCTTAGGATAAATGTTATACAAATAGAAATGTATAATATACATTTTATTAATTTGGTTTGGTAGAACTTAAAATATGTTCACTAGTTTATTACAAATTCATAGAAAGATAAGCGTTATACAAATATATTTTAATAACTGTTGAACAAAATAATTTTTATTAAAGTAATTTAATATATTTGGGCATTTTGTATTTTTCAGTTACAATGTTAGAAAGCAATAAAGTAAAAAATATGTACTTATGGAATAATTTAATTCATATTTTATGACATCAACGAGTTAAAACATTTTTAAATGTTGATAAATATTTTGTATAGGTATTTTTGTTTTAATTAAACAATATTTAAAAAATAAAATGATAAAATAATTAACATATTAAATAATCACGTTATTTGTTATATTTATCAATGCAGGCATAGATATAAATCAAATTTGTAGCGTGGGCAAGAATATGTTACGTAGGAAGAAGGCGAAAATCTAAATAATTATTTTTCTAGATACCATTTATTATGTAGTATCTGCTACCCAAATTATTATTTCTGTAATAAAAGTTTTTATTAATGAATGGATGAATGAATAATACAAATAAAAGGTATAGCATATTTATGAATCCAAGCGGTGTAAGATTAAAACTTGAAAGCATTATTCTATATTTATATCTTAATAAATAGCTTTCAATTATATTTATGGAGAATGTAACAAATCTATTATTTTTTGATCATTGTTTAACTTTGTGAATTTTTAGAAATTTAATTAGATTTTATTTTCTATCTACACGTACCATTCAGTGGTAAATATTTTATTAATATTATTTGGAGCATAATAATCGGATTGCTTTAGTTTGATTTTTTATAGTTATAATAATATTATAAATTTATTTGTAACAGTTTGGTATAAGTATTTTTTTGTTGAGTTTTGATACTTAAAATAATATCATATAATATATGTATCATATTATCAAGTATAAGGTATAATAGGTAAATGCATATAAATTATATATACGCACATGTAAAGATGTACTCGTAAACGTATTATAAAAACGGAAATTAGAACTCTACTCGATAATTTAAATTTAAACGTTGAAATTGAAATAAACATCGCTACGGAAAGTATGTACCATATATTGTGACACATACCTATTTTATCGCTTGAGTTCTCCAAGTTTATATTAGTGTTCCATCCGTTGATATGGCGCAGGCACACCTAAATCGTTTATGACCACAAATAAAATGCAATTTAAGCAAGATTACTGCATTGTGTTTCTACATTTTATTTTATAATACCGTAGCATAATATTATATTCACTAGATGTATTGAGTGCCACAGCAAAATGGGTTTTATGCTGTATTATAATATTAATATTACCCTCTAAAATGGTATATCTATAGAATACGAATTGAATATATAGAAGGTAATATTCGTTTGTTTAACAGACATTATAAACGGAACTTATGAGTCTTACTTATAGAATTGCCATAATAATAATTATAATAATAAATATTTACCTACTTTAATAACTACCAAAGTACTAAAACACTATTCCAAACAAATGATTTTTTAGCAAATTTATTTATTTCTACGTAAGCATTATATAACAAAATCGCGTAGTCATTTAACATAGATAGAATAGATATTACTTAAAATAAGGCTAATTATAAATTTAATGAAAGTGATTCATATAGGTAGTTATGTTATAATATTTTATGACAGTACCGGTATATTAGAAAGGGAATTCTTTTATGAAAATCAAATGTTTTATAATTTACTGTCTTACTCATTGTTTAAACTAAATTATATCAATTGTACCTATATTAACAGTGGTATAGATAGGATCAAATTTAACAGTTGCGACATTTATAATATTTGTTATAGAATGAGTGCGGGTGTTAGTGAGTAGTGAGCAATTAGTGGGATACATACTTCGTTATTGAATAAACAAGTAGCATTAATTATTTTTGACATGTTTTGAAAAAAGCGGTGTTAAGCATGCATAACAATAATTTATTTTATAAAATGTCATAATTCATAAACAATATTTTTATTGATATATTAATTGTACTTGGTGTATAACCATGTACGTATTTACTGTCAAACTTTATGTAGTTTATATTTGGAGTTAGATAAGCTTTATACAAATGTTTTTATTATATGGTTTTTTTTTTTTATCAAACAAGTATGTAGTAATTTATTTTTAAATAGTAAGTATACAGCGGGTAATAAAATTTCTAAATAACGAGTGAAGAACAAATAGCCATTTAAAATATTTTTATTGAAACTTTACTTGATATTGAAGGCATTTCTGAAGAAACTAACACCTCAATTTTTAACCGTAACGAAGCTGCTGGTATCTTAAATCCAAAAATGCCAATAATGGGCTATGAAATCTTTTTTTTTTTTGTACAATATTCCAATTTGCTATTTTATATGAATATATTAATAATTGTTGAGTTATGTATGTTTGTTTATTAAAAATACGTTTAGTTATTAAAAACTTTAAAAAGCGATTTTAGATGGGCATCTGAATTTTGCAATAATGAAAATTATTAACAATCTTTTAAGAATTTAAACATATAGTTGATAACAAATTATTTTTGTATGGGTTTGATACTTAAAGTAAATTGTATTCAATTAGATATTATATTATTAATTTTATGCTACACATTTATAAATACGAGTAGAAAAGATTCTCAAAGTTACATATACCTTATAGTTATTATACCCGCACGTTATGAGTCATTTTTATAGTATATTACACACTGTATATAAAAGCTGTTTCAATTGTATTTAGTGGAATTTTGTATTTCTAGTTTTTTTTTTGAAAGTAATTGTTTTCGGCTAACCAATTGTCTTTTTGCATAATATTGAATAATATGCAATGAATGTACTAACTCTGTATGCGATATAGTGAGATAAATGATTGTATATATATGATATGATTGAAAAGGAATTTAAACAAAATTATAAATAATAATAAGTTTCATAATATTGTATTGTTTTACGTATTAAGTATAATATTTTTAGTTATGTTTTGTTTTTAAAAATAGTTTTTTAATCTGTATTGATGATCATTCGATTCACATATAATTAGATCTGAATGGATTGAAATTTGTCAATAAAGTTATATTATATACATAATTTATGAGTCTGTTTTTGTATCTTTTGTATTTTACTTTTTATTAATTAATTAAATTATGATAAGTTACATTTGTGGGCGCAATAGAAAACCAACTAAAAACTTTTACACGATCGTTCGATTATCTTGACATCTATCAAAAACGATAATTAACATTACCTTTTAATA
This sequence comes from Sipha maydis, assembly GCA_034509805.1. Taxonomy (NCBI): domain Eukaryota; kingdom Metazoa; phylum Arthropoda; class Insecta; order Hemiptera; family Aphididae; genus Sipha; species Sipha maydis. The sequence goes on along the minus strand of JASXSY010001621.1, from coordinate 84,230 downwards.
TGATTATGATAAATGAAACAAAAAATTAAAAACACGTAAATAAATCTAGTTGTCAACTATTATACTATGAGTTTTAAATAAAAACGAGAAATAGGTTTTTTAATATACATGTTTATTAAATTATACATATAGATTATACGACTAATTCCCCGTTTCCGTGAGAATTCAATTTTATTTATTTATTAAACGTTGTTTCAAACATCAAGCAATGAAACAAATACATTATGTACAGTGATAATATTAAAAATGTCTTGTTAAGTGTAATTATGTCATATGAGTTACAACTGCAAGGATAAGTATTGGTAACTGTTAAGTCTTGTGTAGACTTAAAATAATACTTAAGTTACTGCATGTTCTTATTTTACAGCTTATTAGAAAATAATAAAGGATGAATGTTTGACTGAATATTAAGATGTTGAATAGTGATCAAAATTAAATGAGTAAAATACAATTTCAAACACTAACGCACACATTATTCATTCTTTCATCAACTACCATAGATCATATTTAAGTTAAAAGAAACCATGGATATGTTTAAATATTAAAATAACTATTATATTTTATAACTAATACACTATTCAGTCATTCAATATAAAACTTATATTTAGTACTAATTATTTAAAAACTTTAATTTAAATACATTGTAGGTAATTTTTGTTGGCCTTAAAATATATAAAAAAAATTTGTTGGTTTTAGTTTTCTTTTGAAATTCGTTTTAAGAAACAATGTTGCACGTTTTTCTCATGATGACTGCACAAATAAAAAAATATTAAGCAATAAAAAATTGTTGTATGTGTACGTATTCATCTTATATTTTCGATAGATTACATATACTTGAGAGATTAAAGAGTCACGTAATAATAATGTCAATGTGTCTTACAACTCTATATAATTAAAATAATTTCATTACAACTAGAAAATCGACTAAAAAATTAAATTCTTAGTAACATTTAAAACTAATATAATTTTTGATTTGTTTTTTTTTTAACTTCAACTAAAAATTCATCATTAGTCTTTTTTTCCGTTAAATCGTAAACCTTAAATCATTGGATGTAATGATAGCATTGAATCATGTTTCTTATTTATTGGTACTAGTGATTTGGTTATAATGGCATGACTTAATCATTAAAAACCCAGATGGTTACCCATCCGGGAGCTAGTGACACCAGTATTGTGGCTAATTAATACTCCTCGTAGTGTTTTAATATTTATAAGATATAAGCAAAAACCTATACTGTTCTAGTTCTGTTTATTTCTTAATTAATAATATTATAATAATGTATTAATACGTTGTATAGACATTATAAGTATATAAATTATATATAACATAAATTAACTTTCATTTATATTTTGTTAGTTGGACATAAAGAAATTGTAAGATAAAAATACATTTTATTTCATTAACAAAACGTTAAAAAAAGATTCAATGCCTATTTTATTCGGTACACAAGATTTACAAGTTGTAAATCAATATATCTTATGTGCTGCACTTATGATTTAAACAACAATATAACTTTAACAATAATGTATATGTGTATACATATATGTGTGTATATATATATATATATATATATAAACATATATACGTATTATATTCCTTATAAGATTCGAACAAATGTACAATAATAAAATGTTATTATCATTGTGAAATCATTGCATTTTCCAGATCGTTAATATATAAAAACATAGATAATATAATATATAAAAGCATAGGCGATGGAATTTCCGTTATTACACTTATAGTATGCAGACTCTTTGAAAATATTTTAAGTACCTACTAAATTTTGGAAGCATTAAAAGTATGTATACGATTTTATTTGTAAAATTTATTAAATAACAAAAATATTTTATCTTGCAAGTCTCAAATATAATAAATTCATATCTCCATTTATTATTGATGCATTCTTTTACTTTAAGATTAAATGTTAAGTATTGAAATTATAAAAATATACGAATTGTATAAATAATAGCAACATAATATTTACTATTGTGATTAATAGTATATTAATTATTAATTATACATTAGATATAAATGTAAAGTAATTAATCAATATTACAAAATAGATAAACCTAAACTTTTGTAATAATTAATTTCTCTACTGGTTTATAGATTATAGATTTTTAGTGAATCAGAAGATAAAAGTATTAATTTATAATTTTTAAATTTAGGGATTCTTTACAATTAAATAAAAATACGAGTACATAACTAGTGATATTATCTATCCCGATCAGATTATTCATCAAAGTGAAACAGTCAAAAAATTATTTAGTTATAGATAAATGAAAATTGCATTAAAGATGCTCATTTATAAAACTTATGAATCTATAACTTAAAAGACATGGATTTTTGTAAATAATTATTTTTAAATATGAATTACACTACAGATAATAATAATATTCTATTCTATTGGTGTTTTGTTATATTTTATAAAATATTTAAGTATTGAATTTTAACTATACGACATTAAGTACTTGATTGATAGTTTGTATTTTTTTTATTTTAAAGACCTCCTGTAGTGTAGAAACACTTAACGATAATAATTTTGATCGGTTAACTCAATCACTCGTCGCTTAGCATTCGCCTACACTGCTATTCATGATCTCTTACGATTAAAGAGTATATAGTATATTGATACATTCTTAATCAAACGAAATACTTTTAATCTTCAATCATTTCTATCTCATACATTTGATATTCAAAATAACAATATTATATTCTATTTTTATGGAGAACTTACGAGGTTTTCAACATTTAGACACATGTCAAATAACTAAACACAAACAATAAGGTGAGAGGAAATGGAAGGCGTGTACCTGATTTTGGCATTTAAGTGGCGGAAACATTACTTATCCTCACGGTCGGTCCCTTTCACTACTTACTAAGTATTATCTTAACTTTGAGATTAAAAATTTTGGAAGTACATTTTAGCGTCATGGAGTATTCCACTACTTGGAATTTCGTCTTGACATTAATTTGTTACAGCCTACAACTTATAGGCGTGTGTGCATAAAATTTGTGCCTCCTACCTATATCGTCGTTTTTAATTTTTAAGTGATGAATCATCGTACCTATTGGATATTGGGAAACGACTGAGAAACGTTGTAACCATTAATAAACAAACCTCGGTTAAAAATAACAAAAATTGTAAGTTAGACTAATAATATTGTATAGAAATAATTGGAATTAATTATTTGAATCATCTTCGGTGAATGTTAAATCATTATAATTCACCGGACTTACCTTTTTACCTAATTTCATGTTTAATAGTTAAAATATTTTGAAAATAGTTAAGTACACAATAGTGTATTAATGGCTTTTCGTTCCTTTTGTATTGAATCAGTACAAAATTCAGGTAAAAATGACATGTAAGCTCCTTGTCATGGACGAAATAAAATACTTTTAAGCTTCTAATAAAATCTTAAATTATTGGTCATTAAAAAAATATAATTAAATAAATATCTTGAATATATATATATAGCATATGCATTTACTGTGTCTAAAAATATGCCATTCGGGGTAACATCGATCCACAGCCTTAAGAAGTTCACCTAATTTCTGCACACACCTCATTGGACATGATTTGGTATGCAGTAGGTCATACATAAATTGTTCCACTATTATTGTTGTTTCTGAATACGATATTAATTAATATTTAATTTTTCTTTTGGATCTTTATTGTTATGTAAAACAAAAGATTTATACGGAATGTATATATTGTGTGTAGGCCATTCAAACAATGATGTTTATAAATAAGCGTTGAGCTTATGATATTTATTTTTATTATATTTTTCATAGTATAATCATTCGATATTCGGGATGGATTTAGAACATCGCGTAGGTGCATGTCGGTCAAAACGATTGTGGCAAAATATGGTCAAATCATTATGCACTAAATGACGGTGATTCTTTGTTATATGTTGTGACATGCGCGCACAAATTGCGAATGTATATAGTATAAACATATAGCTTATATATGCTATACTTATACTTATCAATGGTATAGTGAGGGACAAGGGAGTCTGTTTCTCGTATTAGTCTAAATAATATTCATATGTTTAATACAATTGGTATTCAACTATAAAAGCATTATTTTATCATTTTCTATTATATTAGTTACTTTATTGCACGCTGACTGATTATCTAAGGCAAGAATAATAAATAAAATATATTATAAATTATGATTTTGATAATAATTTTAAAATATTCGCTGTTTAATACTACCCGTTAGAAATCATAAGTGTTTATTTTTACATACATATTATAATAGTCTGAGCTATGTCCATGGATGTTGTTGACATTTACCGTCAATATTAGTAAATGTAAACAATTTTTACAAATACTCTAATAATTGAGATATTAAAATTATTTATTTATTAATTTATTATCGCAGTTATAATAATATTATTATTATGTTCAACAATAAAGTAAACTCTTGTGGCAATTTTAATGTATTTAGCAATTTATTATCTGTGTTATATACTAGTAATTCTATTCGAAAATTGTCGAAAATTGTCGAAAAAAAGTCGAACAATTTTATCATAGTAATTTCTTAATTTGAACATAAAAACTGTTATGTGTAAGACCCAATTTTATTGATTTTGTACGATGATGAATTTTTAATTCGAAACCGGCTGTACATTACAAGTGTAATAATACTCCAGGCTAATAATTTATTTAATTATATATTTCTGTACGTAAACTAGTTATTTATTCATAAAAACTTAAATTTTTATTGCTGGATAGACGATGTGTACATTGATTTTTTTTACTTCGAGGTTCATTTGTTTCTAAACGTTTAATTAGTTTTTATAATCCTGATGAACTTCTCGGTGTTTGTAAGATGATTAAAAAAAGGTGCAAGGTTCAATTGTACGAGTATTATTAGCGAATTTAATCGCTAAACGTTTGTTTTGATTTTCAACCGGTAAGGAGTCACAGCAGTCGGAATGCTAGTGCCGAAAGGGCACTAGAGGCGTCTACGAGCGTCGGCCAGTCGAAAAACAGCGTAGGAACGAAAAACCGCGAAAATACTGGAGCCTGGATGGCCCCGGAGAAGAACGGTATTCGTGTGGGCCGCGGCGACGGACGAACCTTTCAGGGCGGAAAACACGCGTGCAGCTTAAATGCGGCTCTCCAGCACAGCCGTCCCCCGGCAGTCGCACAAAGTCCAAATATGGTGTTTGTATTGCCCTGCGAAATGATAATACAAAACCGACGCAGACCCGCGCGCATAGCGGCGCAATGTGGCATGGCAACGGCGGCGGGCGGACGGGCGGCGGCGGCGGTATTCTCGTCTCGATTTTTTTTTTTTTGTTTCTCTTTCCGAGGTACCGCGCATGCGCGTTACGATGCTGTCGTCGGCCGACCTACGGGCTTCGGCCGAGGTTAGTTTAAAAGAGCACTCGTCATCGTGTGCGTAGTCCAATACGTGTCCGCAATCCGAGAGCAAAAAAGTATATATAAATACATCCGTCGTATTATTTTTTTTTCGTTTTTTTTCTCGTCCATCTCTTTCAACGGTAACACGAAAACCGACGACCAATAACTATTACATTTTAGTATATATATATATTTAAGATATTGCAACAATATAGGATCGCTCTTCGTCGACGACAAAATACACAAATCGAATTCTCGCATGCCGTATAATATTTATAATATAAGAACAATAGAAATTAAATCCCAATAGTTTTGTTATTTAAACCGATTGGCGCGACACGCGTTTACAGATAACAGTATACCGTCGAAATCGAAGCGCACACGCACACGCACGTAACACTAATCATCGTGTCAATAACGCATTGTGTAGAACACTGCAGTCGTCTACAGTCGTCGTTGTCGCCATCGTCGTCGTCATCGTTGCTGTCGTACAAGTAAATCGTGGAAAATGATTTCGAGTCGCGTTTGATAATCAACCAAGGATTCAACTAGTCAGTCATCCGGTAAAGCCGTCCAACTCGTACCGACTACCGTCGACGGTAATCATCCTCCTTTACGACGTCTTCGTCATCCGACAGAAGTTTCCATGAAAATGACGGAAATGAACGCGGTCAACACGCAGAGCATCGCCGATTATTTGGCGCAGTTGCTCAAAGACCGCAAGCAAATCACAGCGTTTCCAAACATGTTTATGCACGTCGAACGTCTCATCGACGAAGGTAATTACACCACACAATCATATTACTACTAATACTACTACTACCACTACTATCTCTCCCGCCTTCTATGATTAACAATATAATGTGTGTAGTGATGACAGTGTAATGTATGTGTCTCTTCTTGTTTCCGGTCGAACGGCGATTTCGAGTCGGTGGTTCGTAACTAACTATTTTAGTTCATTTTTCCCCAATTTCCAGTGGCGTTTGTTTTGTACGCGTGCGTACCCATCACACTCATTTTGCATGTGATTAATTAACAATATCGTTATTATCAACGTTGTCGCCTGATCTCGTTACCGCTGCGTGATAAGGCGGTCCTGTCTCAGCTGATTTCGTGTCAGGCGACGGTCAGTTTATGATTTAATATTATTATTATTTTCACTCAATGTTGTAGGTCGCGTTTTTTTGAATCTGTATCTCGCTGTGTGCCCAATAACAACACTGGTTGGCGGGCGGGAGTGTACACATCTCGTTTTTCCCGTTTTACCCTGCGCGCACCCACTCTACAGTTTACTCGCATCTATTTCTGTCGTTCACGATCCCGGTCAATATTTAGCCCAAAGCTCTCCTGTGCCGTTTCATATTAATCACATTCGCACTCCATAAAAATGCGGAGGAAAATAAACACATTCGCACACCGTCGGGAAGCTCACCGTTTTACACGATACGACGTAAACAGTCCGCTCGTATAACAAAAAAAAAAAAAAGGGTTCGGTCTCATGTAATGTATTTGTATGCGTGTGTGTTTATGAGTGAGCGCATACGGCCTTCACTTGCTGAGCGCGAGCGCGCGCTCAAAGACGTTGCCATTTACGAGCCGCCGCCAAAGCCGTTAGTGTATGTGTGTGTTTGTATGTACGCGCACGGATTCGGTTTCACGACCGGAATGCGGCGGCGGCGACGACGGTGGTGGTACCACTCCGCCGGCCCACGTGCTCTACAGGTGCCGCCGCCGCGCTCTCGGTGCACCTGTGCGCAGGGATTGTAGTTGTGGGCCGGACACCGGAGTGGTATCGCCAGGATGCAGTGCGATCGCACAGTTGTCGGGGCCCGGCCCCCGGTCTGTATTCCTTAGCACGTTATTGCCCGTCTCGGACCGTTCCCGAAAGGGTTTTCTACACACATGGAAGCGTTTGTTGCGCAACAAGTGGGCATCAACGATTCACCGCACCCCGCGTCACCGTCGACTCATGTCTCGAAATGGGAGCGCGTTCGTTTTGTATATCGCATTAGATGTTTTGTTTTACATATACTATTATTATTATTATTATTATTATTATTCATCGTCGTCTAATGTCCACCAGAAATATGTAATCGAAGCGGCACGTAGATATATAATATTCGCGTTGTAGGTGCTACAATAAAACAATGCGATCACGTCCATAGTGAATATTCGCAATGTTATAATTGTATTGTTTGTTCTCCATCAATCTAATCATGTTATTCCAACGGGACGTTGTCCCTTATATCCATATGGATATGATTGTACTCGAGCCACGTGTGTATTTTTTTGATAAACACGTTAACCCTTTCTCCCACACCCGCTCCGACGAATAGTTATGACACTGCTGTGCACATAATTTTATCTTGATGACCGACACAATATTATTGTTAAAAACATGACTTTGCGTAGTTATGTTCCAGTGGCTAGGAAACCCGTTCAACTACCGTACGATTTGTTTGAAAATTCAACTGAACGCACTAATATTTCAATTCGAGTTTATCTTTATAGACAATAATATAATTTCATTATCACGACTGACCATACCATAACCTGCGGGTTATATCCCATTCTAATTTTCAATTCACTAAGGTACCACAACGAATTAAACTTCAAATACCATGTGAAGTATTGTGAAATATTACTTGTGCTGATGAATATTATCGGTTTTCCGCAATCGGTTAAACATTTTTCGTGTGTGCAGCGTAAGGAGATTGTTCTATGACCATAACTGTATGACTCAAAACGGTTGACGGCGTGTGTGTTTTTGTAGATGGGTGAATGTGAAAAATGTGCGATTAAGTTTTATCATGAACAGAATAACAAATGAAACATGATTCGATTTGTATTTCGAACACTCTACAGATTTTTCTTTTGTTTATGGATACCTTAATTTAATAAAAATGCTCACTAGTGTGTTATTGATAAATGTTTGATAAACAGTTTATATACATAGACAAATAAAATAAATTATGGCAAATTTATAAATTATTTTTATTGTTATTGAATATTTAAACACGGGTAGCTTAAAAAAGTATTTTGTTTGAATCAAACAACGTTTATTGAACACAATTAGTTATTTCTGAATATTTCTGAATTTTTTTTTCTTTTAATATTGCAGTTTCATTCTTTTATAAAATTAGCTTAAATCTACTAAAACGGTATAAAAAAGTTATAAAACGTTTATCTTGAATATATTTGTTTTTATTCTGATTGTAACAATTTGAATGTGTTAAAAATTATTTTATACAACACTTAAAATATAATATATTTTGATAAAAAATTGAATTTTTTCACTCCGGAAAATTTCGTATATAACACACATATCCATTTATTTATGGTTTAGCTTACGTTATACTGAGTCACATTTTGTTTTTATTTTATAATTGTTAGGAGTTATTATAATTACATTATATTTTATATGTTTTGGATTTTCCTCACCGTAAATGTTATACAAAACTAATATAAAATTTAAATTTAATTTTTTTTTACTTTCTGGCAATCAATGTAACATTATTTGATAATCTTGTAAATACACTTATTCTTAACAATTGGGTTAAATTTATGTATATATTCAAAATTGAATTTCTATATTAAATTATTTATAGTGATATTTAATCAGACCATTAGATTATTTTTCTAATTTTTTTTTTTATTTTAATATATTACCATCGGTGTCTAAATGAAATATAAAAATAAATAATATAATTTATTTAATAATTCCATTGATTAAATTTGTTGTTTTTTAGCAATAAAAACAGAAATGTATAAAATGTTTGGTTAAATGCGTTTTATTTATACTTCATAAGGAAACACTGAATACACTTCCAGGATATAATATACTAACATTGTATATTTTCATAAAAAAAATAAAAATGTTTTTTTCATCATTTATTATGAATACGATTTATAATTATTTGCTTTCATAAGATTTTACGATGTTCATTTTTATATTAATTGTTCGGAGAAAATATGCTATGTAAATAAATGTTTTTGTAATTTACGAGTATTATGTATTTCGAGTGTGCATATAGTATTAATTATTTTGATTTGTGGGTATTGTATTCTCTTTACTATTTTGTTGTCTTTTAAGATGAATTGTGACAAGACTCAGTCACATACCTCAGACTTTTAATTCGGATTGAAGAAAAACAAAATAAAAAAAAAATCCATTTTAAGTACCTTTAGCAAATACATTTTATTTGTTAACAGGAAATGTACACAAGGTAAAATAATAAGTTTGAATACATTATAATACTTATTACATATAATAAACAGTTGAATGTTGGGTGTTTACATAATTTTTGCCTATTTTGATGTTTTATAGCTTTTAATAGAAAGCGTAGTATTGAACGTCTTACAGTAAACAATTACCCTTCTTCCTCTCATGGTCCAAATTCTCGGAAATATCTATGGATCGTGGGATTACGATTCGTTAAATCAGAGGCTATAACGTATTTAATATGATAGTGTGGTAATTAGTAAATATCGTATTTTCCTGTGGATAGAATGCGTGTCGTCTGTAAGTATAAATCTAGTTACTAATATAATATGACCCGTGATGGATGCATTTCAAAATCGAGTCATTTAAATTCAATTTTGCGCTCAAAAAGGATGTCACCATCATGAACTTAATTTTCTGCACAATTTGCATCCGACCCAACGGTAATCCTTGGGACAGCGACTACGATGTTGACGTTTTCCGGAAACAGTCGTCGTCGTTTTACACAGTCTTAATGTCGTCGAAACTAACCCAAGGCTGTTATATAGCATCGGTTTAAGTGGCGGTTGCAAGGAGGAAGGGGTCAGGGAGTGCTGTTGTTTTTGTCAGTTATGCCAATTCTATGAAAGTGTCTCTCAATATGCGATTGCATCGCGTTACACTTGCACATCTACCGAAGTTTATTAAATTTCATAACATATTCAATATCATTATCCAATGTTGAAAAAAAATCAAAATGGTCTTTATTTTTTTTTTAAAAATTTCAATGTAATATTTTTCTTTAAATCCATCCATTAAAAAAATTTTCAAATCGTGTACAAGTGTTGAAAACATGTGTATACGTGCACACCCTTTGGGCGCCGACCTACATACTGCGTCACTCGTCTCTTCGCCTCCATTGCTAATCCTGCTTCAAATCGTTTGCCCTTGGCTGATTCGAGCTCATATATGCATGCATTATTATTATCATTGATTATTATTATTATTGTCACCTGGAATCTACACTCGTATGACATTGTCTTTAACGTGCTATAGGTTGTAATGTAGTTACAACGATAATAATAATAATGTAAAAATAAAAATGTCAATGAAAATTGCGAATGACGTACCCATGTGTTGCAATTATATCGTCCCGGTTGGTGTATGTATAATTTTCATCCAACCAAGTGCTACTGACCTGCATTACTATCTATGGATGTGGTTTGAAAGTTCTCGTCCTCTGTTGCTACTGCTGTCGCCAGTTTCCATGTACTCTACCAGATGTCCGACGTGCAACGACGTCGGTGCTTTCACACTAACACATTCTTTAAGTCATGACCACCTTGTCATAATGCAGGAGACTGTATTTAGGAGGATTCACCCTCTAATGTCATTCATAATAATTTCTTATTTATATGCGTAAGATATACTTTTCGTATCAGTATTTATCGGGGTTGAAATGTATAATACAGTATAGTATAAGATACGTATTATACGTACGTATAAAACGTTTAGTATAGACCACATAATTATATACGTATATATATATATATATATATATTATATTCTGTACCTATAGCAATTTTTTTAATTATTTACTATTTAGATACATTAGAAAAAATGAAAGAAAAAAATTGCTAACTAAAAGATTTTTTTTTGTAATTTATTTAACATTTATTAGTTTTAACTTCCTAATATATTTTTACCAAGTATAAAAACAAAAATCTTAATATCTGAAAGTAATTTTAAAGTATTTTAAATTTTCTACGAGTGAATTTCAAATACAAAACATATTTTACATTTTAGTAATTTTAAATGTTTTATACGTATTATTCGTAGGATTTTATACTTGCAGCGTATATAACTAACCCTATTTATGTAACATGCATATTTAATTTTTTAACCGAATATATTTTTACTATGTATAAAAATTAAAACCTTAACTTAATATATGAAATTGGCAGTATTTTTAATTGAGATTTTTAAGAGTGAGTTTTATAAACAAAACATATTTTACATACGTTTTAATCATTTCATACGTTTTATACGTGGGATATTATTTGTATAACGTATAAAACGTTTTATACACGTATATTAAAAACCCTGGTATTTATTTATTTTTTTTTGTTGTTTTGTTAGCGGTTATTCATTTTTATTAGATCGTGTAGAATAGAAACTTACTATAATAAATAATAGGTACTCTTATTGGAGAAAAACAATGATGTTACTTCAATTTAACACGATTTAATAATTGTCGGTCGTGATTTGTCTGCTATGCTTGTTTACGGCGTTGAGTTAGCGTATACTGCCTGGAGCAAAATAATATTTTAACGAGTGAAAAATTTAGTTTGGCCCACTTGCCAAAAAAGGGACTGGTCACCGAGCCTGTAATTTTCTAGTATCCGCGTTTGGATACTGCAAGAGAAACCAGAATGTATACATGTGTAATATTGTGTGTTCTTGTGTTAATCTCATCGCTAAGTAACTGGACGACGAGAATGGTGTCTTTTCAACGTACGAGTAAAAGTCAGTATTACGCGACGGAATTAAATTTCATAACATCGTATGAATTCATCTATTTTCCTACTGTTACTATTCGTAATATATGGTTTTAAAACTTCCTATATTTGAGTATGAATTTTTATGTCTATGTAATACTATAAATTATGATTTTAAATTATTCAGTTTTATTTTATTGATTAGTGTCTTTGATAAATAAGTCAAACTAAATTTAGTGACGAACTTGCTGATTATTTATATTTTTTTTGTTTTCTGTCGTTAATACATTCACGTGGCTCATCCATTACAAATCAGTTTAACAACCATGTGATCAATCATATTTTTTTAACTTTCAACACGTATACTAACTGTTCTCCAAACACGTTTTAAATAAAACTGTACGCTTGTATCCATCATTGTACATTTGTTCATCTGCAGTACAATTTTTATTGTATATAATAATAAATGAAAATTATACTTTTGTATAAAACGTTTTTCCAAGCCTGTGGTTTAATGCACGACAGAGTAATTTGTTTTTTAACAGTTTATCTGTTTCGTTCATTTTGACGAGTACTCATTAGACTTCGTAATTTAATGTTCATTAATAGGGACACATGCCTAAATACATTACTGTAGTACGGGCAAGAAATCAATTTCTAGTAACTCACGGCCTTGAGTTCGGCGGGAGCAAGGTTGATGGTCTTTTAAACTCAATTGTAAAATCGTTTTTATATTTGAATTCCATAAGACCGTAATTGATCGTTTAATTTAGAAATAGTTATATTTGTGGTTATTGTATGACAATATATGTTGTGTCGACCATATGTTTTTTTTGTTTAGAGTCCTTCGGCCTCCCCCTTCTCATCTTGTTAAATCTCGATAAATCCTGCAAGGCTTTCTTAAAGAATTTGCGTACGTGATTGTTTTTCTTCTCGGACAATTGTTATATTCAAAGATTGATTTTATTTTATTATTTGTGAATATATATATATGTATTTAAAATAAAAATAAAACGTGTACATGTCTCGTACAAGGGGATTCGTCGTTTATAAATAAAGTGTGTTGAAAAAGTCAAAATGGCGTCACAGCAGATGCCAAGTGCATTGCGTCTATTCTTGGACCTTGGCGTCTGCTTCGTGTGTGTATTTTCTCCCCTTCAAAGGACTCTGTACCAACGCATCGATAGTGAAAAATAAAACACGCACTCGTACACGTTAATAATGTACCCTGTTACATAAATAAAATGTTTTCGGTCAATGCCCGCATACAGTTATTATTCGTTTAATTAATATACCACCCCGATATGGGGGCTGTTAAATTTTTCCCTGTTTGCAAATAATAATTATACTCAACTCGAACAATCATACAAATTGCTTTTTAATGGGTTTTTTTTTATTAATAAATTATTAATGAATAATAATTTTAAGTTTCTATCATATTACATGTCATGTCGTGTAGAACATGTCGTGTAGTACTCGCGTTTTAGCCTTGAGAGACAGAAAGAAAGGTAGAAATGAACAACAAGATTGGTAATTCGAGACACACCGCGCGGCGGAGAACAATGTGAAAACGATATTATATAGATGAATATGTCACACTTGTTGACTTCAGAGTTGGAATTGTGTATTGTTTTACCCAACCGTAATCCAATATCCCCTTCCGTCGAGAGAAATGTTTTTATGAAAAGTGTACAACGGGATTTGTACTCCTAAAAATTATTTATTCCGACTTGTCGTTAACCCTTCATAACGGATCCATTGTACTTTACGAACCACTGGATTATGATTCAGTATTTTCCATTCCGTATTATATTTACATATATATATATATATATATATATATGTGTGTATAACATGTATGTATATGTTTGTAATAACAATAATAAACGATTTAACCATAATTTTAGAATACTTGGTTATGTGACTTATACACATACGTTTTAGTCAGAAAGACAAAGCACGGAAACCTCGCCGTAACGTATCCTGTGTGTTTAACATTACCTATATAATAATTTATAGAGAATGACAATTTTTTTTTTTTAAAAGATAATCACATAGTAACCAATACAAAATGTTCATATTTCTGTGACGTTTATTTTGTTGGCAGTCGTCGAGCACAGAAGACATTTTTAAATGCAAAATGTCACATAAAATGCATTAAAAATCTTCAAATGGATTTAGTATAACGCTTTTAGACATAAACAATATAATTTATAGTAATTTTTGCTATTTTAACTCTTTAAATTATGCATTTGAAGTAATTATAGAATGCTCGAAAATGTTTTATATTTTCTCTAGTTATTTGGAGACAATTTCTTTTTTCGAAACGAATTTCAATTTGTCTACACTTATTTCAATAATCGGCTAGTACAGTTACATTATAGCTATAGTTTGTGTGTAGCTTGTATATGAGAAACATTGACTTTCAATAGTGTCTCATAATTTTGCTTGTGAAAGTTTGTTATTCAAACGTTAAAAGTGTTTCACACAGATGGTACCTGTTCAAAACATTTTTATTCGTTTCTCGATCAACTAGATTGTTGCATAGAACCGTAGTGATGGAGGGGGGCTTAGCAGGTTTATGGTTTCTTTAATAATATTCCATAAATGATAATTGGTTGAGGCATCGAGGCACTTGCATGCCTCTTAGGGGCTGTATCATGTACAGAAAAAATTAACACCAAATTCTCGTGGTCACCCCCGTGGGTGGCTTGTGTTTTTTATATCATGTCTTGTGTATTATATATTTTTATAATTCGTTTAAAAAAAAAAAGGGTTCTGTTCAGACGTTGGTACGCGCATCCGCTCCCCCCTTCTCTCATTATTCAGCGGTGGTAACCGGTTTTCATTACATATAAATACGTTTGGAATCTCCTCCCGTAGTCCGGTTCTTGTCGGTCGCCGTATATCGCACGCGTTCAATAAACGCCGTCATCATCATAGGAAGAGGAGAAGTATGTAATATGTATGTCTTATCATGGGAAAAAAAGAAAAGAAGAGTCGATTTCGATTTACAATAATTTCGACACCGGTAGCGTGTGGGTGTGTGTGAGTGTGTTCTGTGTGTGGGACGATTTGTTTCCACTTCCCAATTACACAATAAAAACCTTAAAATAGAGGTAATAAAAAACAATTTATACACACCCATTCTTGCTTCTTCCATGCTAAATTCTTCGTAAAAACCAATTCGACCTTTGAGAGGATTTATAAACTGTAATTTCTGTGTGCACTAGTCATGGTTGGTAACCTGTGGCAGCGCATACTACACAACATTCACACTACGCATACTACACAATACTGCCGATCAGGCGAGATGTTATATTAAGTGGACTTGACGTTTCTTTTTTTTTTTTTTGTCTCGATATACGCTTTTTGGAAGACTTATACAGCTTCTTGCTTTTTTTAGTGCTTTTCTTTAGTTTCTTATTGCTATAAAATCCGTACTCTAGTCTTGACTATTTGTTTTAATTTATCAGACACAAGGATTAATATATGGATTAAATAATGCATTTTGCAACGCGGTCGACGGAATTATCAAAAACAAAAATAAAGTTATATTAATCTACAAGCATTTGGTTGCTACTTCTTTTAATAAAATATGTAGATATGAAAAACGCTCGTTCGTTTAATGTTTTGTATTTGAACAAAACAGCGAATTTTATCAATAATATTTGTCGGCTTTTGAATATTTAAAAAATGTATTTTTATATTTAGGTGTAGAAATTGGTATTTATTTTTTTTCTACGCATTTTTGTTTCTGAAAATCACTTTAATTTTGAAAAATAAACAGTACCTACTTATTAATGTTTTGATAAAACGTATTGCACAACACTACGATATTGGTGGGGTAGTTGTAAATTTTTTCTTTTTTTGTAGATCGGGTTTCAATAGTATTATGTTTGTGTTGTCTGTCTACTAGTACTGTTATTACAGGGTAAGTTAATCTTTTGATTCCATGACAAAAAATCCCTCTCTCTCTAGATAATGCAGTGAACAGGTGTCTAGATGTCTTTTTATTCGACTCTGATTTAAAACGTTCCCCACGGAGAAAATATCGGTTGGTGAAACCTATAAATAGAAAACGTAACATTTTCGAATGTATAAAGAATTAGCATTGGGATTTTATGTTATTATTTAAAATTATAACTTAATAATTTAACTAAATTTCCGGCATATGTCATTTATTATATAAATTAGTACCATGCGTGGACATTTTCCAAGGGGGGGGGGGGGTTCAAAATGATATATGCTATGTTAGGTTATTAAGTCAACAAAAAAAATACATATAAGAATATCCATGATCAAAAATATCAGGATCGAAAATTAATAAATGTCAACATATGTCTGAACACCTTGAACAACTGACTAATCAGTGAAAATGTATTCTATCGATGGCTATATTTACAACAATAAACGATAGTAGATGCAAAGGGCGTGAAAATTCAAAAGAAAAGTCCGTCAGATCGAACAAATTTGTTCTGTTAAAACCAAAATAGCCAACCATGTATGAATTTTTTAAGTTTATATTCTTAATATATTCTTTGTATTATATGACTATATTCTTTGTAAAAATGTATGTATTAAGATCCTCAATGGGGAGTTAGAATTCCCCATCCCCCTTGTGCACAGTACTGGTGTAAATATTTCGTTTTTCAATATTATCTGTAGGCTGCATTATTATTATATAATGCGGAAAACATTTCGATGCTCGAACTATTTGCGAGATGGTCTCAAACCGAATAAAAATTAAAAACTATTCTATATATATAATAACGTTTCCGTATACAAATAGTACTAGAGTTTTCTTCGTAATTAAATAATTCATGTATTATTTTTCTTTTATAGAAATAACCAAAGTCCGGGCTAGCTTGTTCGAAGTTAATGGCGTGAAGAAGGAACCACTGGTGCTGCCGGAACCGGACGGCGCGCCCGTTACCATTACCGAAAAAGTGTTCGTGCCGGTTAAGGATCATCCGGAGGTAAGACTGCTACGCCGAGGCGTTTAATTTATCGTATATTTAATATTATACATATTATTGTTTACCGTGGTGCGAAGGAAATGCGGCGGATGACATAATCTTCATCCGCGTATCACCACGCACTCGACATCGTTAAAAATAGAAAGAAATATTGTATCGCCACTGCCGCCCACACTCTGCCACTCAATTTGTACGCGTGCTTAGGGCCCTCATGAGCAGACTGTGCCAAAAGCTCAACTCGTTCTCAGACCGTATCGTGTATCCTCCCCCGTCCGCCCTTGGCATTCTTCCAAAATTGTAATAACCAAAATAAATACGAATATTTTACCGTAAAACCGAAAAAAAAGAAAAAACAACATTTTTGTTCGTCACGCTGTTACAATAATAATCATAATTGTACTTAATAATAGTACGTATAATATGCATTTTTGTCGTCGACGACTACGACGGTGTCGATGTTTTAGTGTAGAGTATAACACACAACACACGCGTGCGTCAAACAACTGCCGACAGATGACCACTAAACATCTATGGGGATAATCATTTCATCTTATCGATTCTTATCGATTCGCATGTTTTTATTTTATTTATTAAAAAATACAAAACTATGTATTATTTAACTCACGTACATACATGCGTATCTTTTGTTTGGTTTTTCGTCCTATAGTGCTTGTTTGTGTGTGTGTATATGTGTATGGAGAAACCGTTCAAGGTCTTTTCTCTCCTGCGGTCTCTCACACGGTTTTTCTTACTAGAAAATCTACGATTTTTTCCTCCACTGCCACCGCCTTCTGGCAGGCGCGTGTTTAAATTCAACACACATGTTTGTGTAAGACAGCCTTTTTTTCCCCCCGTCGCGACTTCTATAAATACGAGTAGGTTGTTTGGCTGGCTGGCTAACCGTGAGTCGTGTACATGTGTGTATTATTTCCTGTCGGTCCCGTATATCCCTTGTCGCACTAACACCACAACCACTATTCCTAACTACCCTTACGATGAGTTACTGCTGTTCTGCTGCCCTATCTGAAAGCCAAAATACTATATATTTAACATCGAAACGCGAGGCTGTATTTTTATTCCTTCGAAAAATCCCAAGAAACACGTTGCGCAGCGAGTGATAAAACAATAGGTCTTAGTTATTATTGTACAAACGGATACATAGAGGGCATGTTGTCGTTTAAGCTGAGTATAAGCGAGGCACACGGTCTGGCGAAAACAATATATTATTCACGGTTTGTTTCGCGTGTGCAGGTCAAATATGGCGGCCATTCACGATCGTGGTGGCGTCGATTCGTCCGGAAAATAAGGCCTTGCGACGAGCTCTCTTTGTGTTGACTGAGGTGACCCTTTTTCGTCTGAGCACCACGGTAACTTACGGTTCTATTAATAAGGCAATACAAAATGGGAGAAAACTAGTGGAAAACAGACTTCGTATATAAATAATATATATATCATTTTTATTTATTTATATTATTAAAACATCCATACATACAATTATATGAGTGAATTATTCATATATATAGATTCATAGATAGATATTCTGTAGTAATGGTGTGTGTTCTTATATAATACGTGGAATTCTCGTGATTTAAAAATTTGTTTTATCTATTTATATTCAACGATGCTGTGTTTATTAATTACCACGTAACCACGTATGCCATTACTAAACGCTTGATCCGTATATAATATTTCGCAATATTTTAATCAAACAATTTTATACGCTATTTATATTTTCTTTTATTGCTGCATTCTTCGAGAAATTCAATTATTTTAAACACGTTTGATTTAAACTCTTTAAAGTGCATATTTCAAAGTATTTGTGTGACCAACATTTCAACCGCTTTTTTTTACATAAATAATATACAACTTGTAATTAAGTCATATGATGAAGAATCTATAAAATAGTTTTTAACGATTTAATAGAATGTTCAAGAATATTCATGTACTGGATATGTCGATGAAATATCATGCTGAGCTATTCGACTGTCAAATTTGAGATTTCAGTACTAATCTGTGTGAATATATTTATTTTTAAGCCATTTTTTATTTTTTGTCAGGCCGTGAGAATACAGTTAAAAAAGAGAAATTAACCTACGTAATTCTGATTACAATTTTTTTCCCGGAAAAGATAATAACATCGACCTTACTAGTTTGGTTATTATATAGTGACAGGGAGGAAAACTGTTCGTCTCTCGTGTATCTTACACACTTCATGTAATAGAAAGAAATGGGTTTGGCACGGCCTTGGTTCATGTTTATAATATTTGTAATATAAAGCCGATTGAATGGGATGGTCCGCAAGACATGTCCGATCGTGAATGCCCTTTAATGGATAACAGTGGCGTATATAATTTTTTTTTTTTTACAATTTCATCCTACACGTTATACCTAGAAAATAATAAAAGATATGTATAAATAGGTAGTAGGTAAGTGAAAGAGATGTTGATAATGATAGCGAACAGATTATTTGCAATTTTCTAATACAGGGTTGAAGATAATATATAAGTTATTTGCATCACTTCGTCATCATCATCATTATTAATTTTATATTATTATTAAAGCCAAGTGTGCCTGTGTGTGTGTGTGTCGCAGGCGGAATAATAGCATTTCCAAAATAAGTAATCCCACGCTATTAAATTTCCATATTTCTACCACTTTGTGTATATATTATTTTCGTCATTTAAATCATCGTTGTCGTCACACACACATACATACACATACACGTTCGCGTGCGCATATATATATGTTAAAGATCATAAACGTGCCAGAGAAAACATGAGAGGACCATATGGTCGGGTTCTTTTTTAGGATCGTGACAGTGCTGAATATGGCCAACGAGCAATGGCGCCTTCGCAGTCTCTGCGACGCCCCACCACTACCTTGTAATCATAAAAATTTTAATTTTTTTTTTTTTTTATCCAAAATCATTTTTCTGCAAACTGTCCGTCTGTAACAATAATAGTAATAAATAATAAAAATAAACTATGACAAATGTGCTTGCGTGAAATATCGTCGTGTACATGACATTTGCATATTATGTATGTATATATACGCTCAGGAGATAGTGCAGGACTGTATTAGAGAGAGTTGACTAAAAAAGAGAGGTTCTTTAATCCTTTTTTGGTGTTAACGCTGTTCGGGTTTGGCCAAAAATGGTTCATTAGCCCGACGACTATATAGTAGTTGTTTTTTTGTCGCCGCAAACCATTGTTGTGATTTGTGGTAGTGCTCATTATTATTATCATGTTGTTACTTCTAATATACCTATTATCCTTAACTGGCAGTAAAATTAATCGTCAAGATATCTTGCGTGAATTATGATTTTCTTATCACGTTTATATTCAGTTGTCTTGAATATTTATAACGAAATCTTACTGAATACATCGAATTCATATTTCGTTTTATGGCATTATAATTTTTGATTTCATACAAAATTCGGTTTCCCAAACCCTTTAAAAATTTAATTTATTATATATCATCTCCGAAATATGTATATATATATGAAATATGTTAAGTGTTTTTCATAAAATTCTTATTAGTATTGCCTTTAATATGTTGTAATGAACCTTATCGCATATTATATGTAACTGTAATTTGTGTTTTGTTTCGTTATTTTGATAGCACAGTATAGTATGTTACACAGCCGTTTCATTAATATAATTTATAAATTATAGATTCAAATACTTAATCGGTATTCTGTTATGCTAAATCTCTTGAATTTATTATGATATAATTAATTGAGTTATGAGTTGTTTTTACGATAACAGTTCAGATGAACCGTTTTGATATGATGTATGCACAATTAACTGGTAGGCTGCATTACATATTATAACTTATTTGCAGTTATTATTATACTCGAACGTGTTTGGTGTTGGTCGTACAATTATTGTTGAACTTGTGTAATTTTTCTTGCGTTGGGAAAACTATAAAACCGTCACAATGCTGTTGTTGTGTACAACATTAATTGCATATACATTTTTATACATACATGCATTGTGTAACAGTGTGCGTTTTATGTGCCAAATTGAAATAAAAAGTTTACATTCGCGTACGGATTTCAACTATTGTAGAAATTGTAGTCGGCATAGTTGTATATTGCAAAAATGAACGTATTAATAATAATAATAAAAACAGTACACGACCTGGGCTTATAATTTCCTAAAGAATTTCAAACGTCTAATAATTTCTTTCTTTTTTTCTAATATATGTACCATTCTTTCCATGCGAGTTTATTAAACAAGTATAATGTTTAGAGGAGTGGCTTTGCGGCTGGTTGTGCGGATGACATATCAGTGATGTAATGAAGAAAAACAAAAATAAAGGGCAACCCAATGTTTAAATTGTTAATGAGCCATTACTTGAGCTGCAAAATTGACACTTAATTTTTTTTTTACCGTCACTCGTGTATTACGTCGTATACGATATATAAAAAGTTCCGACTGGTCAGAGACAACATTTAGCCGTATAAAATACTCGCGTGTTTCAATATGTTTAGTTAATTATTATGTGATGAGAGACTTTTCTGCTGTTATCGTGATATTATTACATTTGTCAAACTACTAGTGCAATTCAAGTGTATGTGCAATGAAATATGCATATATGTATATATTATAATATCGTTTGATTATCCTTCGTCGCATTTGTCGATTTATATTGTCAACTGTTCCAAGAAACTAGCTTTTTTGATTTCATTATTTTCTTAAGAACGTATCGTGGACGAAATTCCTTTTTTTTTTTAGGAACATTTCTAGAATTTCGATCATTGTTGGAACGTAAATTCAGCTTGGTCCTTTCATTAATTTTTTTGACAAATTTCAACAAAAATGAAAATGAAAAATACAAAATATTTTATTATGATTATTTATCGATACAAGTGGTACATATAATACGATATTATAATTTCAATGGGCTATGCGATTTTACTTGGTGATTGATGATTTATTTATTTTACAAATATAATTTATTTAATCTAAGATTTACATTTTATTTATAAATACACTGAATTTTTTCGAATAATAAATTATAATAATTAATAACGCATAAATACAGTGGCGTAGCCAGGATTTTTTTTGGGGGGGAGGGAGCTGATCATTGATCATAAAGATGACAATTTAAAATTAGTAAAATACAATTTAAAACTTTTTGAGCGAATTTCATAGACCATTCAAATAATTTTTAAATTATCTTAACATTTCGGGGGGGGGGGGGGCTGCAGCCCCCTCAGTCCCCCTCTCTGACTACGCCACTGCATAAATAAATAAAATAGTGTATATAGTTATATACATTATTTTATTTATGTATGTACTGTGTACACTATTTGTGGGGCCAAATGTAAACTCCTACACTAATAACCTTTTAACATTTTTACCTGAAAATCAAAGATATTGTAATCTCCTACATAGAATTTTTCCCTTTACAAAATTGGATACTTAAATTCTCGATTTTGAAGTTGAAAAGCTCAAAATGATCATAGCTTGAAAATAATAAATATATATTTAACAAACAAACGCTTGAATAGAGCGTTTTTATACGCTGTATGATAATTCTCGAAGGTTAGGTTATATCCATATTATACGCTACACTATACATTCATATCGGCACTTGCAGTACAAAATGTTTTAAATAGATCAGCGATATGGTACTACCATACGGTCTTCACTCATGTTTATTTTCCAAAATACTTCGCCTTGAAAATAATCAGTCTTTACATATAGTATTGAAGTATGCAAAGTAAATTTGATTTTTGTTATGACTTTTAAAAAATGCCATCATATTTTTTTATAAATTAAATAATTTAGAATTAGAAAATTATTCCATTTATTCTTATAAAAAAATTCTGTAATTGGAACTAAATTTATTTATTTTTCACAAAATAAACGTCATGAACTAACTCTATTTTTGAAATAAACTTTCCTAGAAATACTCTTTTTTTTAAATTATTTACATTGATTTCAAGGTAAATTAAATACAAACAAATTAAAGAATATTGTATTTGTAAATATTGTTTAATTAGGTTTGCGAATCTGTGGTACGCAATAACACTTAAAATATTATCATAGTGTATTAATTTTCATACGGGTAGTTTATAAATGATCATATATATGAATTTTTAGTTCAGACAATTTCAATTGTATCTAACAGTAGATTGTTATTTTGTTTTCAGTTCAACTTTGTTGGAAGAATATTGGGCCCACGTGGTATGACTGCAAAACAACTTGAATTAGAGACCGGATGTAAGATTATGGTTCGAGGAAAGGGCTCAATGCGTGATAAGAAAAAGGTATGTAGAAATATTTAAAATAATTTTTATTTCGACTATTTTTTATCTAACACATAACATGCACAATATTATTTATTTGCTAACATACAATATCTGGAGTTTTTGACATTGAGTCGTAAGTAAATGTGTAAATTTACATTTGATAGGCGTAATATTTAAATAAATTTATGTTTCAAGGAGGAACAAAACAGAGGTAAACCAAACTGGGAACATTTAAGTGAGGAGCTTCATGTTTTGATATCAGTTGAAGACACAGAAAACCGAGCTAAGCTGAAGTTAAAGAGAGCTATTGATGAAGTGAAAAGGCTACTAATACCTGTTAGTTGAAATTATTTTTATATTCCCGTTACTAAATTTAATTAAAATGGGCTTATTTTTATTTTTAGGCTGATGGTGAAGATGAATTGAAGAAACGCCAACTCATGGAACTAGCTATCATTAATGGTACATATAGGGATTCAAATGCCAAAGCATTGGCAGCAGCAGGTAAATTTTTTTTATTCCATAAATAATTTAAATATTAATACCTTAATGTTATAGCTTGTGATGAAGAATGGCGTAGGATGGCTGTCGCAGCAGCTGCTGAGACACAGCGACTTTTATCACCTCATGGCATGGGTGGCTTGGCCACCACATTGCGACCACAGACAGCTACACCATTAGCTGCACCACTTATATTATCACCACGTATACCGACTGCCATTACTACCACTGCTGGAAATCCTGGTGCACCTCAGCTATTATCTCCTGCTGAACATCATCATCATGCTGCAGCAGCAGCAGCTGCTGCTGGTCTTATATATACGCCATATGCCGATTATGCCAACTATGCATTGGCTGGCTCACCATTGATTACAGAATACACTCCTGCCGATCACTCGGGTGCGTTGTTGTTTGTTTGTTAAAAAAATGTCTATAAATATATACATATATACATATATATATTTATATATATATGTATATATATTGTATATAAAAATTGAATGCGCTTGGGATACTGAGAAAATGTTATTCAGGATGAAAATAATTAAAAACTACAATTAATGAGCCTCTGTTCAATATCACTAAACAATTATTAGTTTTTAATAAGACTGAAAAAAACACATGCAAACCTAATCAGTATTTTTTTACTTTTCAAAGCAAACTATTCTTGAGGTATTTTTAAATTTTAATTTATTTGTATTATTATATTAAAAGAATGTTCGGCCAGATACATGCTTATGGTTCCAGAACTACAAGGGCTCGCCTACCGTCACTGGCCAAATCAACGTTAGTACCATCCTTAGTATTTGGCCATCCAACCCTTCTTTTTTATGTTTGTGAGGTGCTATCTTATTTATTATTTATGTATAATTTTAGGAATTAATTTTATTTCAATATTCCTTATTATTATTTTTTATAATTACAATTATGATTATTATTATTATTATTATTATTATTATTATTATTATTATTATTTATATAATTATTATTTATCTTGTTTATTTTTTTTTTAATTTCCTTAATATTTTTGCGCGCTTTTGAATTGGTTTACTATACAAAGCTTTAATATTTTTTTTTGTAATAATTTTATAGATATTATTTATTTTAGCTATACATACATATATATCCCTTCTTTGCCTCTGTTTCTTTCGCGTTTAGTTAGTTCAAATATTAGTCTAACTTAACTAAAATATAATATAAAACTAGGTGTGTACTAATAAATTTAATATGGTAATTAAAGATTTTTCCTAATAATACTCCTCAAGTACTTCCTATTGAAAAAATAAATTATTGCTTAGAAATTTAATTCTAACTGATAAAAAATAATTTTAATTATAATTTAATCACTCTTTATTATTTGTATTGTTATTTTCATAATATTGAATTAATAAATCGAAAAATATCTCCTTTATTTTCTAGTGAATATAACAGAGACAAGTAATTACATTATTTTTTAGAAAAATTTATATTCAGGTGTGGCTCTAACATTAATCATACTAAAGTTTTAACAATTGTAAAACAAAATATTAAACACATTAGGACCCAAATTAACAAAATACTTGAGGGACCAAGAACCGCCAGACAGGTTTTTTACTCATTATAAGAAGAATTTAAACTTCTGACACCTAAAGTTCCTTGATTTGATAAGAATGAAATACCATGACAAACACTTTTAATATTTTAATTATGTTATTTATATTATATATACTAATGTAAATGTATGTTTATAAATATTATATACATATATATACATTTATATATTATAATATTATTATAAAAAAAATATTCAGGCTGATTATATAGTTAATGTTATGTATATTTTATTTTTTTTTGTGATTGTTTAGTACACATCTATGTTTAGAATTTGTTATACATATATATATATATATATATATTTTTTTTTTTAAATATAATTATTATTTTTGTAAAAGTTGTAGGGGGTCAACATTATACTATTATAGAATGGAACCTGGCTCTCCAACGGTGTTTTTTTAAATACATTATAAAATTGTATTCTTCAATAAATAAATAGAAATAATATGTTTATAGCAGGTGCAGCAGCCGCGGTTGCGGCGGCGGCTCAGGTCGCCAAACAAAGAAGGCATTTGACTCAGATCAGGGATCATCCGTATCAGAGGGTTGGCACTTCGATTGTCAATTAAAAAAAAAAAAAAAAAAAAAAAAACAAAAATTAAAAAAAAAAGTTCTTTGAATCTGAAAGGTCAGTTGCTATTCGCTTTTAATTTAGGATTAAAAACCATAGTTTGTAGGGTATAATTTGGCGCAAGTATTAAATTTAATATACCCAACATTTTTTTCAAAGATTTCAATGGCATCATCCTACTCATGCGCAATTTTTTTTATGCTTCTTTCTTTTTTCTAGGCATTTTTCGGTTGTGATATTTTTATTTATTTTTCTTATCGTTTACTTATGTGCTTATGTTGGTGTATTTTTTTTTATACCAACATAGAACACAAACATACATATATATATATATTTATATACAATTGACACAATAAATTAATTTATATAAATTGTATATGTTAATTTTCTTGTTAGACAGTATTATATAGGTGTAGGAGCTACCTATACAATAATTTGTAGATATAACATATTTAAGTATATTTTTCACGTATTGTGTTCTAATATTGTATTTAACAGCTAAACCGAAGATTTGGGTAGACAAGTATAAAAATTATTTATGATTACTACGAAACATCCATTTTTTATGCACTATAATGTTTAAATGTAATGCGTGTTTACAAATAGTAGAATGGAAAAAAACTTACATTTCTGATTCAACATTAGTAATATTACAAATGATTACATGAAAGTTTTTTTTTATCTTACTTATATTATATTAAATATAACGCTTTTTATACATATGGTAGTTAAATATTATACTAATAACAGTTCAAATTTACTTGGCGGAACACTTATTTATGTTTGTCACCAGCGTACTTACACTAATACAATAATAGAACATAATACTTTTAGCTGCTACTTTTTAAAAAAAAAATATTTCAATACTAACATGTTTTTTTATTTATTTTTATTTAACCTCAAAAAAAGGCTTGCGGAGATCTAACATACTGGACCTTTATTTTAACACCACACAATGCAGCCTGCAGCCGAAGTGCGACGATTGCCAGATGGAACTATAATTAACAACTAAACAATATCATTCTGCGCACACATACACTCTTAAACAAAACGCAATGTTGCACTTGAAATTATTCGTCTAACCATTTATCTGTCTGTCTAATCGTTTTGGTATAATAATATTTGTTATATTTATATAATTATAGTGTTTAATGTTGTTTCGTAATATTACAATTTAAAGACTAAATAGATTTTTTTTTTTGAGTCATATGCCTTTAAAAACTTATATATAAAAATATTTATTTTGGCATTCATATCAACATTTGTTGTCACTAGTCTTAATATTTTTGTTTGTTTTTTTTTCTGAACACTGAATCGCGTTTTGATCTAATAACGCAAAGTATACGACAGTAAAAAAAAAATTGAACAAACTTTTTTACAACTCTACTTATCGAATTTGCTTAGTTTAAAAGGATATAAAATAAGAAAATTAAAAAAAATCTATACATTTTTTTTATGTTGTTATTATTTATAAGACCTATATTTTATGTAGTGTGCAATAAATTGTTTTTTTTTTTTTTTTTGAAAAAAAAATATTTCGATATAATTATGTAGAGAAAATTTTCAGTATTAAATTTAATTAAAATATTTGTATAATAATATGCCAGGTGCCAAAATTGACCCATGCCAGTTCGTTCTACATTTTTGTGTTATTTAAGAATATTTTTTTAACATATTGTTTATAAAATATAAAATATCACAATAATTTATTTATTAGTGATGTTTATAAAAATATATGTTATATTAATTAAAGTATATAAATATATATATATTTAAGTTTTTATAATACTTTGTAAGTACTTAAGAGCCTATATAATTTAGACAATCTCGAATAGGCTAAATATATATTTATATATATCTATAATATACATACATTATTATTAATATTATTATTTTTTTTTTTTTTGTTGTTTACGAATCTCAACGTCACAATAGTCGTGTTTTTGTTTTTTCTTGTTATCTTAGACGTTTGTAGTAAATATATAAAATAATTATATAGTATATATGTGTGTATGTACATGTATATGTATATATATATATATATATATATATACATATATGTATATTGTAGTTTTTAGAAAGAAAATATGTTTGTAGTCGAGCACTTGATACTGCCTCCCAAAACAATTAATCAATTATTACTGCAGTTTGATATATTCAGGCTTATGTGCCATAAGGTAAAAGTAATTTATTTTTTTTCGCTAAATTAAGATTAAATATATTATTACTGAATACATTTTACTTTATTTCAACCTTATACTGTATTTTAAAACATATTTTTGAAGAAAAAAAAAAAAAACATGTATCCAAGTTTATAATATTATACGCTTGGTGATATCGATTTTATTATTTTTATTTATAAATATATATATACATGTATATGTATGCATGTACGTATTTAATAAATACTATTTATGTGTGTTTTATTGACGTATATCTACATACATGTATTAGAGTTTCTATTTTAATCAAATTTATTGATGTTGCATGTAAGGTTTTTCAGATTTTTATGAAATTTATTTTATAAATGAAAATGTTTTAAGAGATGACATGTATAATAAAAAAAAGCATGTAGAACAAAGTTTTTAATTTATTTATTATTATTTTTTTTTTTATGCATTGTTCGACCATCTTATTTTTTTTGTTACGTAATCGTCGGTTATCGGTGCCGACCGGCGAATAATTTTATTCAATATGTATTAAAACGTACACATGATGCCTATATATAGTGTTCGCGGCGCTGTGTGTTCATGTCGAGTTGCTACTAATGCACTTATGTATCTTTGAGGGTAACGCGAGCATTATTGGTCAAGTAAAATAATATGTTATTATCAAGCCGTGGTATGATACTTTGCGCGTTAAGCCGTACACGCAAACGCATCACGCACATGTCAGTATGTCAACCCCCTCCCACCAATTGAAAAATTATAGTGACATTAACAGATGGTTGCCTGGCGAAAACTTTGCTACGGATTTCAGGTAGACGAAATCTGTGTCCTTTTCCTCCTCACCGTTTTTCGTAAGTGTTGAATCGTTGTGCGATTGATAACTAAATATTTTTCAATATGTTCACGGTAAAATAATTAAAAAATGACGTGGCACAGGCCTTAGAATTGCAACACGCCGAACCACTCGCTCCAGACCCTTTATAAACCGGCGACTGTAATTGTTTTTCTTTTTTCCACTCACTGTGCGCCGTCACGTTTCGTTAGCTCTCGTATTTTCATCCGAATCTTCTGGTGACCGTAGATGATGTTCACGACCGAAAGCTGCACACATTTTAAAGCTACACAACGATTTACGTACGTTGCGCGTTTTCAAAAAACTTACCGTCCGGGTCGATATTCTTATTATTTTAAAGACTTTTTGCGCAGTCGACCAACCGAAAAGCTTTTCAACGAATGTTCGTTCCGGAATTGAAATTTTCCAAAATTCGTGATGATGCAGATTTGCGATTTATAAAATTCATATATACAAACGTATATATATATATATATATATTTCATAAACGGTACGTCCTATTTTCACGTATTGGTTTTTGTGAATACGCCACAAGACTGCATGTTACTCGCGTCCCGTAAGAATGTTGATAAGATTTTTCAACATACCTATGGTTGCTACGTACGCGAGTTCGTCCAAACGTCGGAACATACACGATGTCGTCAGAATCAGTTGAGCGTTCAAACAAGTTTGATGTTTTTCGTGCGAACTGCGTCTGTTTTGACGTGATTTGACTGATTAATTTATACTTGTTTTGATGACCTAATTTTATAATTATACAAATCATTTGAACCATGGGTTCTAGGAACAGTTGTGATGCTTTCTTCTATTTCTCCAGTATGTCATTCGAATGTTGTTGATCTCGTCCTGAAATACTCGAAAAACTTCCGGTTGGTCCCATGATTTTTGAAACAATATTTTAAACTTTCCTTTGAAGTCTTTTCCGGAAAATAACTTGTTGACGCGCTTTGATTTTCCACCATTTAACAATAGTAACTTCATTTAAGGACTTTAATAAAAAAAAATTCATCAAGTTTGTCCATATTTTTGCTGGGTGACAGAAACTTGCTATCGAAATATCACAAAACGCGTACATTGTAACCGTTTTGTTCTCACGAGGAATTCGAACGTATTGGTCAGAACAAATTTTTGTCAGAACTAGCGTACATATAGCCTTAGCCTAAGTTACGCACCAAACGAAAGTTTCGATTACAATAAGGTAGAGAACGTTGGAATTATAAAAATTGGGCGTACCTAAGTAAAAAACAGTGATTAATTAAATAGATATACTTAATGTAATCCTCCTTGCTAAAACAAAGTATCAACGGTTCTGCCATCACAATCTAAATAATTTTATATAAAGATTCGCGTTTCTCATCTAGGATACGGGCTGAAAGTTCCGCTAATCTACGGAAAACCATTATTTATATATGTATTTGTGAATCCCGGAAATAAGTCCGATTTTTTTTTTTGTTGTTTAATAAATAACAAAAAATGTAAAAAAAACTAATTTTACAATCAAGGGAAAAGGTTTCATAAAAAAAATGATATTTGATATGGTAGTATGGTACTATGGTAAGTAAATTGGTAATCGTTGAATATTATGTTAGTATAATAGTATGTCATAATATTAAATGTATTAAATATTTAAATATTAATATATCTTAAATGTTTAACTGCACAGTGTACAGAATACAGTGTAGGTACCTTTAATCTAAATAAAAATGTAAGCCGTAGTTCTTTGTTAAAATAAAATTGTTAGGTATATTATTTTGTTAAACATTAAAACAATGAAAACTTATAACAAAATAATAATAATTAAAAAGTACAGTATTTTAAGATTTCCTTTTTTCTAATAACTAGACTTTAAATTCATAAATTATCTTTAAATTTATAAAAATGAGCACTAGGAAAAAAATAATATATATCAGTCCTTAAACTTTTAATAAAATAAGTATAACATATTTAACTACTTAAGTATTGCATTTAGAAACTGACAACTGTCTTTTAAGTTTTCTTTAACCAGACTTTAAAACAATAAACTGACAATTAAAAAAAAAAAAAAAACAAAAAACAAAACTATTACTGGCACTCTTAAAATAAGTTTTACACATTAAAATTAAATAATTAAAGTATAATATTTTCAAAGTCTAAAGTAATATAGAAAATATTGTAAGTAAAAACATTATCATTTTAAAACATAAATAAAATAGAGTTTATACCGGGTCAGGTTTTAGTGATCCGGATCTTTTGGTTCATATCAATGACCCATTCGCGGACGAACGACACATCACTAATAGGTACTGATAATCATATTTTCTAGTACACAAATTAATGTTAAAATTTATATTATTTTTATTAAGATGACAGTTAATTTGGTATAGTTAAAAAGATAAAATCATGAACTCTGATACAGATACCTAAGCAAGAATAATTAAAAGGGTTAAGCCAATTTCTTTAAATCTAATTGAAACATAAAGTAATGCAATTAGTTAGTAATTAATGAAAAGTTTAAATATTGACACGTGATCCAAACTTTTACTTTAATGAATCTATTATTAAATAGATATTTCTATTATCTTGGTTCGTGTTACCAAGTAACTTAAGTCCGAACTGTTCGGATTCAAATTATTTGTTATTATCAATTTAGACGCTAGTAGTATGCACCAATTGTATATCTAATAAAAATTAGTCTTGATGACTGTATTATTTATTATAAATGTTAGTATTTATAATCAATGATTTGTATACAAATTCATGTATTTACCATAATAATTTAGACGTTTTTAACTTCTTTAAGATCGATATGAAAAGAATTTAAAAAGCGGTTTTGAATAATGTTTCATGAAGACTTAGTTGTTAGTATGCTTTAAATGTAATAATTTTAAAAATTTACAAATTAATTAATCAATTTCTGTTTAGCATTAATATATTTAATAGACCCATTAAGTAAAAGTAGCATTTTAATTTACTTAAATGACAATATAATACTTTTAAATAAAAAATCAAACCTAATTATTAGGTGCCAAGTTAAAAAAAATAGTTAGTTGAGCTAATTAAATGTTATTTTTCGATTACTTACAATTACCTTACGATTACCCTATCCAGTAGGTCTTGCATTGTATAAAAGTAATTGAGATAACACAATATCAAGAAAAAAATAAATGATAAAATTATGTACCAATAGTTTTTTTTCATTAGAATGAACATCGATTGAATTTATGAGTATCAGTTTTTTTGCCTAACAAAATAGTTTAAGAAATTTATTTGAAACAGTAAATTGAACAAACAATAAAGATTAATAAATACAAATGTATATTTATACAAATCAACAATGAAAGTAAAAAAATTAAAAATATCAAGAAATTAATTTAAAATAATTACAGATAATTAAAAATATATTTGAAACTAAATCAGTAATTTTAACATAAGTTTATTTATTTTATAATACTTACCAAATTAAATATTCACTTATTATAGGATTTATCGAACAAAAATACAGTTTAGTTTTTAATTAGATCTTTTAAATACAAAATATATAAAAGAATAATTACTTTAATTGATATTTATTATCAATCTTAATGAGAAGGGTCATCTCAATCTATGACAGATTATTCATTTGAAAAATGAATCTTATCCAGACAATTAAAAACTAAATTAAAAAAAGTCATAATAACTGATTTCAATTGAACAAAGAATTTCAGGTTTCTAATGATTTTCGTGATACCTGTTAATTTGACTTCGATGACAATTTCTATGGCAAATATTGCACTGGATATTCTCAGCCTTTAGGCAATTTCTACATTGCAGATGTTTGCAAGGTAAACAATATAAATTGCTATTTTCATTACAATTACTACATTGTACTTTGGCTAATTTTGTTTGCCGTTCTGTATAAAAACTAAAACTTCGTTTACCTACTGTACGGGGTAAACATTTAATATTTTCATTGTCCGCATGTTTTATAAGAAAAGAATCAATTCTCCCTTTTAATTCCGGTACAGGTATTGGTTTTAATGTATCTGTGAATGGTATTCCAGTAAAAGGATCACAAGGTATACGCCCGTATGTAGTGTCATGTTCAAAGCATTTTTCAATAGTTGATCTATCAACATACTTTCCACAAGGTAAAACCATAGGATAAGTCATTACTTCATAAGTAATTGAATCTAAAAAGTCTTCACATATTTTAAAACTATCTGAATTTTTTTCTGTAATTTGTTGGTCATTAATGATATCTATATGTTTGGCCTTTGGTTTTTTATTTTCTTCCCAGTTTAGAGTTATTATTCGTCGTGTGTTCAGGGATACATTACATGAAACATTTCCCCAAATCTCCAATTTACTAATAGCTGGAATAGAATTCACCGTTTTGAATATACGTACTGACAACTTTTCGGCTGATCTAATAGTTTTACTAGCTGAAATGTTAAAACAGCATTTATCATAATTGTTTCCAAAGGAAGATAAATCTGTGTTGTTGTCATGAAATATGATTGTGTCTTTTTCAGTTATTGTAGAACAGATTCTCAGTATATTATTGTAACGCCCAGCAGATAATTGAAATCCTGAGGATTTTTGACCTCCTACTCTAGTACCAATTACTACATACTTAATATCAAAAGAAAATGAAAAACAGACTGTTAAACTAATAGGTGGTCGAATGAATGTTTCACATAAGAAACCTCTTTTTCGTAATCCTTCATCAGATGATAAAAGGTTTTCAACAGAATAGTTTTCTCGAGATATACAACTTCCGTCTAATTGTATTTTGGCATTGAAAATTGGATCACATGCGTTTATAAGCTAGAAATAAACAACTTATTTTATTCAAACAATTATTATTTAATGTTATCAACTCACTCACCATTTTGATTTACCGTTGTATTAAAGTAAAGGTAATCGATCAATAAATCAGTTGTTAGTTCAACGTACAGAAATTATAAATGAATCTCTCACATATGGTAATTCTCATCTATAAATACATTTATTCTAGTACAAGAAAATAATAAATTATTCGTCATATTTTGCACAAAATAAATTAATACGGTCAACTTTTTTTCATTCGTGTAATATTAATTATGAGTTACTAGTTAATTATAGTTTATTTAACAAAAATAAAGGTTTAATAATTATTAATTTTCGAGTCACTAAGCTAGAGTAACCTAGGAATGCATAATGAATAACAGTTAATTTAAGGTTGATTATGAGAATAATAAAAACACAATATACGATATTAAATGATAACTATTATCACATATCGTATTGAGTAAAAAGTTGTTATGATAACGGTTATACTTGTGATAACAGTTAATGATTATGACTGATGAGCTTAAAATCTATCTTTGGTGACGAGTAAATAATGAAAATTCATTATTATAATACTCTAGACATGATTTCCACCCATACTTGCTAAAGCCATAGTTGATGGTTGAGATACATACATAAGGAGGATGGGATACTTATATTATCTGCGATTAAATAAAAAAATATGTACATTTCTGGTATTTTTACAGTATCTGTCAATACATTTTTGGGAAGTATTGAAACAATTTCGAAAGGATTTTCACGATCACCGACTGTGGACAGAGAAAGACTTATGAAAGGGGTAGCGATCCCCTCCCCCAAATATATATATTATACTATTAGTATTAATATTAAAAAAGGATGTATCCATCTGTATTATATATAATTATAAAACAAATATAAATATATTTATGTATGATCATATACACAAGGCCGTATTTAGGGGTGACAGGGGGCAATTGCCCTCCCCTTTGTGGAATTTCGGAGTTTGTAAATTGTTATTTATTTCTCTTTTGTATTTAGACAATTTTGAATTATTATAATTTTATTGAATATGTTTTTCTATATATTGTATTTTGTATTGTTGATTTATCGATGCAAATTTAGCTGGAATTTATTATAGGATATTCTCTAAAATCTATTTTTAAACGAACACTGAAGGATTCCTTGGTTTTATAGATAATGACATTACACAATACGCAGAAGCCTGAATGCAGCCAGCATTTTAGAGTTGTTTACTATTGCAGTTGTATTTTATACAATACAAAACTCTAAAACAATAACATAATATGTTTATTTTCATCCACCACCCCCTCCAATATTCTTCCAGCACAAAAATTTTATAAGTGCCCCGGGGCGTATAAATTCTAAATACAACTCTGCATATACATAATGCGTTATAATACCAAGGCTGGACAAGTTAATGATTTTTTTTTTTACTTAGTCAAGTTAATATGCATCAATAAGAAAAAGTTTAAAGTTAAAAGTTAATAAAATTATTGGTTAATTCAGTTAAGTTAAAAGTTAATACTTTTAAATTAAAAAATTAATTTTTTTATACGTCAGCGTACTTTATTTCTTACCAACGCAAAACTAAATTATAGATTATAATGCTTATACTTTATACGACATACAGTATTTCTATATAGTATATATTTTATTAGTTTTTCATTTATAATAGAAATCACAAAATATTTTATTAAATTGATTCAAAGTATTAAATACTTAAAATCAGTTTAGTTGTTTAAATTGTGTATTTATATTATTATATCAACCGTTTAGAATTACATAGAAATTATTATTATTAACGTGCATACTACAGTGGCACAGTCCACAGAACAATCTGTACAAATGTACTATAATTAATAATGTGCTGTTATCAGGTGCTGATCCAAGGGGGGGGGGGAGGGCGAAGGGGGCGTACGCCTTCCCTAAAATCCCTAAAATAGGTTTAAAATATATTGGGTTTTCGATTATTTTTGTGGTTCAATACAACTACTAACTAGAGTAATATACAATTACGAAAAATGAAATAATATTATTTTACATTTATTGTGTATTGACTAGTGTGTTGGTATGTTATAGCCACGGTTAGTAAATTTTGTACTTAAAAATAATTGCTTGAGAATGTTTTTTTAATTCAATTTTTTATTTTATATATTCCTGAAGGCTACGGGCCAACATAATTGTTGTTGCTTTTACGTATTATGATACAATTCAGGCAGGTTAGTCGTAAGTAAACAATTTATTTTGCACCCCTTCCGTAAAAAATTTCTGGATCCACCCCTGGCTGTATAAATAACCAAAATGTCACTAATCACAACACAAGTGAATGTCTGAATACTAATAAAATTACAGGCCCATATTTTCATTGGAACATAGGTTATATAAATTGGATGGGGGAGGTTGGAGATGCAAGTTTCCATTACCTCTCGTTCCCTTAAAACTTAAAGCTTAAGTATTTCCCCGATAAATTTACTGGACAACTTATAACTTAACACTTTAACTTCAGAACTTTTTGCAAAATAATCACCTGCGTTATTAATTATTAATTACTTATAAATGTATAGTACATTTTTAAAAAATAAATGAATTATTTTATAATTATCAATCACTATACAAATCGTATACTATATATTACAACCGTATTTCATAACTGATGGTTCTAAGTCTCGGAGAAATAGTGTAATTTAATAAATGATTACCATCAAAATTGTAGCCAGGATTTCTACATTACCCCCCTTGTTCTAAATTATAGGTCGAGATAATATTCTTCTATTATTTTTTAAAAGTGTTCAAAAAATAATGGAGGGGGATTATGACCCGATATAAATTATCATTGTATACGTATATGTTTATTAATAGTAAATACACTAAGTACTAATTAGTAAAATAGAGATCTAAGACTTCTTGAATTTTTCATATCATTTAAGGCCCAAATAAAAGTCCTAACTAACGAACGACAAGTACTGGGAATTTGTATTTACGCGCGTTTTTAATCGTGTTATCATAGGATAGAGTGGTTAGGCCTATTATCTATTTTCTATGGGTTAGGCGACACTGTACCAGATGTTGTGTGATATAAAATCTACGGCATATAATGAACTGTTTTTATATAAAACCGAGTGAGTTTGTGTATTATTATATTTTGGATTTATACACGCTTGTGTTGTTTAGTGATATTCTTTAATGAAAAAAATTGACATACTATTCCAGTTTTCTTTCTATATCATTGATTTTCATTACTTTTTTGACGTAGTGGTCTAAGAGAATTATTATGAAGATTATTATTAGCATTGCTCAAATCCGCCAACATCTAAGTCATTTGGCCAATGCACAGTCGTCCCATAAAGACCAAGTTGACAAGTGCGAAACTACCAGTTGACTACTTTCATTAACTTGTCTATAATCCTATATTCCATTGTTTTGTTATAGGTATAGAGCTCTGTTGAATAACGTTTTAAATAACACCGGTGATAATATCATTGAAGCACTAAAAGTATTTGTTGAAGCCAGTGAGTAGTTTTCAATGATTGCATATTTTAGTGTTGGTATATAGAATTGTTAGGATTTTCATTAATTGGGCTTATTTGACAATGTTTTCAAAAATTATCTTGAGTTTTTATGTTTTTTTCTTAAACTGAGGAAAATTACTGGAAAATTTTCAAAATTTAGTTTGTGTTCTATTATAAAAATGTGTACATACTTTTTATGTTAATTTACAACTTGAAAGTTTGGCCACAGAAAATTAATATAAAACCAATACATTTTTAATTTGGCTTAAGATCTTAATAAAAATAATATACTTACCAATCTATTGGTTGTGTAATACTCTTTATTTTATAATTTTATTTACATGGAATAGATACAATTTATAGGTTTATATATTGTATTAATATACTATCTTATTGTTAAAGATAATGTACAATATTTTCTTACTGCATTCTAGTTTTTATTTTTATTTTAATTAAATATTTAATTTAACATTAAATATTTTTAGTAACATTGTTTAAATTTTAATTAGTAAATGATAATCCATAGTAAGTACAATAGATGTTGACACTACATCTATTGTTCTATGTTTTAGTGAAATTCTGAAAGTAAAATTTGCAAATCCACCTTGATTCAGAGCTTATAGTTTTATAAAAAAATATCAATAAATTAATTCATTTATAATTTATTTTATTAATCAATACATTTCCCTAGGGATATTACCTTAATTAAGCTTTAAAAATTGTTCAGTTATTTTAAAAAATGTATGTGGAATTAAAATCGTATTCTAAATACTTTTTACTTTAACATTAATTTGGGTTGATTTCTAAAATAAAATACATATAATATTTTGCCTTTTGTATGAATAATAAGTTATTAGTTTTTATAAATATTTATTTTAAAGTGTAAATATATAAGCAGACTTGGGTAGTATTCTGAATACACTATTTGGAATACCTTTTAAACGTTAAATGATTTCACTACTTTTCCGTCGTATCTTATATAAGATAATATCAGATAATTATTATTGTTGTATATTATAAATTATCACAGTTATAATATAAAAATACAATACAATAACATATATTTAGGCTACAATTTAAAATATTTCCCATGGCATTTTTAATTTTTAAAGTATGAAAAACTAGAGGTATTTTAAAAGTATTTGAATACATATTCAGAATACTATTTTATGTGATTATTTTAAATTGAAAAAGCACTAATTACTTTAAGATATATTAAATAAATTACCTACTATTATCTCATTCATTTTAGTCGTTAATGAAAATGTCAGTTTGGTTATATCTCGTCAGATATTGTCAGATGTGAGCACACAACTATTACCCGATTTGCCTGATGGACAGTCTAAATTATTAGCACATTTCACACTAGAAAAGGTTTTTAATTTATTATATGTTATGTAAAATAAATATTAATTTAAAACTTAATAGATTCAACCTAGGGTCATATCTTTTGAAGAACAAGTGGCTAATGTACGTCAACATTTAGCATCGATTTATGAAAGAGAACAAAATTGGAAGGAAGCAGCCTCTGTGCTTGTTGGCATACCACTTGAAACTGGACAAAAGTATTTATATCCTGGAAATATGATTAGATTATTACTATAATATATTATTACATTTTTAGAAAATATACTGTTGATTATAAATTGGAAACGTATATGAAAATTGCAAGACTGTACCTAGAAGATGATGATCCAATGCTGGCAGAATCTTATATCAATAGAGCCTCATTGTTACAAGTAAATTTTAAATATTAACTCACTTGTAGACAAATATTAAATGATGTTTTGTTATGTAGACTGAATCCAAAAATGAAAAACTACAAATTTGCTATAAAGTTTGTTATGCTAGAGTACTGGATTATAGACGTAAATTTATTGAAGCTGCACAAAGGTACAATGAATTATCATACAAGTCAATTATATCTGACGAAGAACGTATGACGGCATTAAAAAATGCTCTAATCTGTACAGTTTTAGCATCAGCTGGTAACATATAGCTTAATTTTTTGGCATTTTAGTGTCCATTATTCTAATTTATTGTTGGTAGGTCAGCAACGTAGTCGAATGCTGGCAACATTGTTTAAAGATGAAAGATGTCAAAGTTTGTCTGAATTTCCTATTCTTGAAAAGATGTATTTAGATCGAATAATTCGTCCTAATGAAATTGCTCAATTAGATGCAATGCTACAGCCTCATCAGAAAGCAAAAACAATTGATGGTAATAATTTGCATTATTCAGATTTAACATTGATTTTCATTGAATCATTTTGTATTATTATCACATCACAAATATTATAGGTGCAACCATATTAAATCGAGCTATAATTGAACACAACTTGTTATCAGCTAGTAAGCTTTATAAAAACATGAAAATCGTGGAACTTGGTCGTTTATTGGGAATTGAGCCAATTAAAGCTGAGAAAATAGCAGGACAAATGATATCAGAAGGACGTATGGAAGGTTCAATTGATCAGATTGATGGTTATGTTCATTTTAAAAGTAAGTTTTAAATCTGTACATAATTGCCTTAGCAAGGAGTGTTTATGCTTAGGCAGGGGTGTTCTTAGATATTTTCAATTGGGGAGAGGTTTAATCAAAAATCAATAAGTAATCACCTTAGGTCATATACAATGTATGGAGTCATACAAAAAATTTGTGAAGCCAACATAATAGTAGGACTGCAGCATGGATGTAAATAGGGTACTCAAATGCATGGGGCTTGGGCCCAAAAGGCTTCAAAAACAATATATTAAAGTGAAATATCTACTCGACATATCATAAGGAGGGCTTAAGATGGCTCAGGGAGGGTTAAGCCCTCTAAGCCCCCCTATTTACGTCCATAGACTGCAGTGATATGCGCATGCGAATGGCATCTTATCATTAATTTTTGGTGTAGATATTAATTGATTATTAAACAAGATCACGATTAACTATAAAGTGTAAGTGTTTGTTAAGTTTCTAAATGTTTCTTTAATTCTTTTTTATATTTACTTATAATGCATAATATTATGTATCATAAAATGTAAATGTAATATTTAAATGTATTTATAATAAGAATAATTTATTGACATAGACAGATATTGTGGAGTGCTTGCGGGGTCTTAGCCCCCCCCCCCCCCCAAAAAAAAATCAAAAGCCCTCTCAAAATCATTTGAACATTTTCAAAGTATTAAATAGGTTATTGAAATAGTTTTACAAAAAGAGATTTAAGCCCCCCATAACTCAATCAAATCTTCGACTATGTTTATTCAAATGAATAAAACGGGCTAAGATTAACTTTTAATAGGCGCAGTCATAAATTTAAAATAATAATTACAAGACTTGTAATACTTGTAATTATTATTTTAATAAGTATATATTTTATATATATATATATATATTTTTTATATATATTTTAATATTTATATTATAAATAAGTAATAATAATAAGACTTGTAATACTTATTATTATTACTTATTTATTGTGCACTTAGTGTACTAGAAACTAGTTTAGTTATAACTAAGAAGATACTATTCAGAAAAATAGTATGGACAATAATTACTATATAGATAGGTATTAGTAATATTACTGATTTTTAAATAAAATCATTTTGGTGTATTAATGCCTCACATTTTTGCCTGCCAATGAAAGTAAATGCATTTTGGCTATATGATTTAATCTTAATAATATATATATATATGTCTCAATAACAAATTATATCAATTGACTTTGATGGTTATTAAAAGAATCTTGATTAAATATGTGTTGTTTCATTTTGTAACTGTTGAATATTGTATTATTCGTGCTAATTTTGTTTAGTGTCTTAATTTTTAAATACAGGGTGCGGTGCAGCCGACTGACGAGTTTTGATGGGCTATAAATAACGAACAGTAAAACTTAGAGAAAACCTTTTTTTTTTTTATTTATTTAAATCAGTATTTAATCCCATTTTTTAAAATTATTTTTTGAAAATTATATCTCCAAGATAGCGACCGTCAGCATTGATACACTGTTGTAGACGATCTCTGAAGCTCATGATTTTCGGCACATTTCGACTGGTATGGTCTCGACTTCCACGGTGATTTTATGTTTAATTTCTTCTATGGTATGTGGGCGATCTCTGAAAATTTTATCCTTAAGGTAGCTCCAGAAAAAAAAAATCACAAAAGCTTAAATCATGGGACCGTGCTGGCCAGCCTATGTCTCCTCTCAGAGAGACTAACCGCCCAGGGATCATTTGTCGCAAGACAGCTAGTGAAATTTTAGCTGTGTGCGCTGTAGCTCCGTCTTGCTGAAACTATCTTTCAAATCATGTTCTTCAGCCATTTCCTCCAACCTATGCTGCAGATAAGTTTCCAATATCACAACATAACGAGTGGACGTGACAGTGACAGTCCTGTTCTCGTCCTCAAAAAAGTAGGGGGCTGATCACCCCTAATTGGGACACAGCACACCACACTGTCACTTTAGGAGAGTGGAGTGGTCTTTCACGGAGCTGCCGTGGGTTATTTGTAGCCCAGTATCGAAAATCACCGTGGAAGTCGAGGCCATACCAGTTAAAATGTGCCGAAAATCATATGAGAGCTTCAAAGATCGTCTACAACAGTGTATCAATGCTGACATTGCTATCTTGGAAATATAATTTTCAAAAAATAATTTTAAAAAATGGGATTAAATACTGATTTAAATAAAAAAAAAGGTTTTCTCTAAGTTTTACTGTTCGTTATTTATAGCCCATCAAAACTCGTCAGTCGGCTGCGTCGCACACTGTACATTTTAACGTTTATTTTAAGTACCTAATTTGAAGAATATCTTATGGTATACTCCGTTGCCAAACATATCTTGTGGACATCAGATGATATATTAATTAATTTTCCTTGTTTTTAATTTTAATAGCAATGATTCATTGAAATTATTTTTTTCAGTTAAAAATAAATCACAGATTCCATACAAGTTACTTTATTTTTTATTTTCTTAATGATAAATCCTCTAGTGTATTTAACAATATCTTTAATAAATTCCTTTAATTCTGGCGTACGGGTTGTTTCATTATAATCG
Source organism: Sipha maydis (assembly GCA_034509805.1). Taxonomy (NCBI): domain Eukaryota; kingdom Metazoa; phylum Arthropoda; class Insecta; order Hemiptera; family Aphididae; genus Sipha; species Sipha maydis. The sequence goes on along the minus strand of JASXSY010001621.1, from coordinate 41,884 downwards.
TGTTCAAACTCATAAAATAATAATTTTTGCCTAAATTAAATTTTAAGCGGGAAAACATTTGATAAGCATGCGCAGATGTAACCGGTCCTATATGTTGACTTCAACTCATTCTATAGTTGTGATATAAGATGACTCCATCCATTTTTTATGATCTAAGGCAGCGGTTCTCAACCTTTTTGAGTTCGCGACCCACTATAATGTCACCAAGATGTCTAACGACCCTTTTGTAATGTGAGCATTGAAACATTTTACAAAAAAAGGTCTATTATTAAAGCCATTTGGCGTTATTTAATAGAAATAAAAAAATAATATAAAATTATGTACCTATATTTATTTTAATTTAATGACTCATTTGATAATGTTGATTGGAAGTCCCCCCAGTTGAGAATCGGTGATCTAAGGTAATAACTATCACTTATCAGTTATCATTAATTTTTTTTTTGATGCAACAATTATTTTTACATAGTAAATATAAAATATGTGATGCGATAATAAGTTTCACATAATTTTTATAATAAAAATAAAATATGAATTGTTTGAAGAAAAAAAAGGCCAATGTGAGGGGATTTTAACCTTATGAACCTGGGGGAGATATATGAGGTTATTGTTAAGGCGGTTTTCCATGGCGCGTAGCTCGTCGAGTCATCAAATACGTTAGCTTGGTTTACTAATTCGTGTCGTGGTAACGGCTCTTGCTTGCCAAGGCGCGATACAGATTGGCAAAGCTAGTGGCTATCTAAAAATTGTAGGTTCGTTGTGCCTGTACTATAGGAACAAAAGGAGTTGCGGGTTTAAGCAGCGTTCCCAGTCGCGCGATTCGGGGATTGTATAGTACATTTTTATTTTATTACATGTTATGTGTGCATTCTGATTATACATTCGACACTGATATAAATAAATTAATATGTAGTTATTTACTTATATTTTAATACATAAAAATATATTTATGTAGGTAATCGAATAAAAAAAACCAAAATTTAATTATTATTTTTACATTGTATAGTATTTGTAAGTTTTATGCGTTCAGTATCTTCTCTCTGGATTTTGTTTTTCAAATACCATACATTACAAAATATGCAGCTGTACAAGCAGCAATTCACGTCTGATCAAGAACATTAGTCATTTTGAACTGAAACATTTGGTGGCTTAATTTTGATGGAACTCTGATTGTGGTCAAATCACGTACCGTGGGAATGATGTAGACCAGGCGTGCCCAACCTTTTTCAACTCGCGGGCCACATTAAAAATGTATATTTATATGTTTCACAGGTTTTTTTCTTGTTCATTTCGATAAAATATAGACTAGTCATATTTTATCGGATATAATATTATCTTTGTTTACCTATACTTCAATATATTTAATTATTTATTTATTTGTAGTCTATTACACTAATTTATTTCTATTAATATTCTAAAATCCCATGCATTTTTTTTTATATACAAAAAATTAAAAATTGTAATATACTTTATATTCTTAAAAACTTAATAAAATACATTTTTTATAAGTAATTTTTTTTTTTTAACACCTATATAAATTTCTAATTTTTATAAAATGGTCACGGGCCGGTTGGAACACCTTCGCGGGCCGCGGCTTGGGCACGCCTGATGTAGACATTGTAGGCTCGTGATATGCTTAACATAGCAGTAGACTCGGTATAACAAACCACACGCCATGAAAACCCGTCTAGTCTATAAGGTTAAGTTACAGGGGGGCATTAATACATCCTTGTGCCAAGGCACAACATGTAAAATTAGTTTTTTCTAAAATTGAAATTACTAATATCTTTATAATCGTCATTAAAAAATATTCATATGATATATGTTCATTTTAAAGACAGAGGTTATATATAAATAGGGTTGTTGTAGTTCAATAGACAAGTCTTGTAATTGACATACTAGTAGTTAATACTATTTTTCTTATACCGATACATGTTATTTCTTATTTTTTATTTATTTTTTTCCAATAGCTCAAAAATTATTGCCAACTTGGGACAAGAAAATCGAATCACTATGTTATCATGTCAATCATATAATTGAACTCATGTCTGCAGATCCAACTACACGTGAATGGATGAATAAACATTTAAATGATCAAATGACACTTTAAACGGAGCTAAATGATATAAATTATATTTTTCCTAATTATTGATGTTAAATACACTGCTTTTTATTTCTTTATTACAATAAAAAATACTTATGATTATGTTTTATAACCCTACGATTACTGACAATAAGATTTGTCTACGTGACATACAAGTAGCAGTGGCATAATCATAAGCTTATAAGGCAAGCTCCAAGCCAATACCAAATTTATGACCACCCTGGTTGAATTGGCGGCATTCAAATAAGCTGGCCAATGTCAATGTAACACCTTAAATAAAAAAAAATTAAATATAAATATTTTAAGAATTAATTTTAGACTGTAAAAAAATGTAACAAAAAGGAAACATACCATCCTTGACTTTTATTCCAGAGCCCAGACACAATTGGCTTTTATTATTGATCTTAGCACGCAACTTAACATCATTGTTTAATTGGTATTGGGTACCAACGGCAAGTGATGAATCATTGCTTTCGGATGACCAGGACACTTGCAAACCTAAATCTAACTGATCAGATAACTTCTGAAAGACTGAGCCTCCGAACACTTTGTTATCGTTTCTGTAAAATATTTTCTAAGTTATAGTAAAATGTATTACAATGATGATAAATATACTTACACAGCTGTGGTAAACACAAATTGCTTAGCTACATAGCTGAGAGCAAGATTGTTGGATTGTAAAGTTTGACTGTCAGTATTATATTTAACATTGAAACCTCCCAACCAACCTAAATATGTAATATTAAAAATTAATGTTGATAAAAACAAGGTGAAATCAACTTACCGTTGTAAGCAACTACAGCAGAAGCATTGATAGTAGGTTTCAAGGCTTTGAACTCATTGTCCAAGTTAACTGCGACATAATCATTTTTATATTCAGCCTTTACTTTTACAGTCTTAGTTCTTAAAAAGAAAAGTATTTAATATTTTTAATTATTCATGAAATGAAATAGTATTTTTATTTACTGCTTTTTGCGGTCAAATGTTCCGTCAGCAGTGAGTTTGACACCAGGTAATAAACCACTAACCGAGGCTTCAGTTGTCATGACATCATTGGTGTTCCATTTCTCAACAAAATTGAACACTAGAAAAATGAAAATAAGTCATTTAGAACAATGTCCTGATAAAATGAAAGTAACTTACTACCTATTAGCTAGGGGTTATAGAATATTATAAACAATACAATTGAGTGGCCACATTCAAATAAATTAATAGAAAATTCATATTGTTTAATTAACACCATGAGGGGAGAATTAAGTGACAGTGTTCGGCTATAATGTACTCACAGTAGTTAGATTTTTTGATTACATATTTGGTCTCCAAATTGGCATTTACGGCGCTTGAAGTCAAATGCTGGGTACCGCCAGCCTTGATTTCTACGTTTTGGTTAGTCTTCAGGTCCAACTTGAGCACGTCGAACACGTATCCGTTGTTGAACACATCGCGAGCGGCTTTTCCCAGATCACTGTACGAAGGAGGAGCCATTTGGATTGAGCGAAGTGCTAGAGGAACACAGAACAAACGAGATTAAACGGTGGTCGTAAATGTCGTGGGTCGGCGAAAAGAATACGGTTATGCGGCGGTGCGGAGCAGTGCGGGGGAATGTCATTTTGACACCACCACCACCACGTCTCCATGACCGCCAGGTCCGGTTCGATCATCGTAACGAAACGCTTACGTTTGCGTTCGTATCGCTTTCGAGACGAGCACCCGGTGGCATGCGACTTACCTGTTACGGACCGCGAAGAATAACTCGAAAATCAATGTATAACCAAATCCGTTGGGTATCTGATCTATGGATCACAGACAGCGTGCACGGGCAGCGAGCGAGTAAAGATAGATAAATTGTTTCTTGTATCACAATTGGTCGTAGCCGCAGCGGGGCACAGGCGTAACCGGGTCACGTGATAAGACTAGTGCAAAGGGTATGAAAAGAAAAAATTGTGCACAGTGTTGGTCCTTGGTATGTGGTAGGGAGGCAGGTGGGAAAAGTCGAATAAAAATTATTGCAATCGTTCGTGACGCCGCTAGTGTTAGAAATTTTCAAGAACAAATACGGTAGGATTTTCCCGTACTCGGAAAACACGCGCTCACCGACGGATTACGAAAATTCAAGTATAATTTTTGTAAAATTTTCTGTTCATGGAAGAGAAAAAATCCGCATTGCTCTCAGCGAAACAACTGCGGTCGCACTGTCAATATTGAAAAGCGGCCGCTGCTGCCGGCTTAAAATTAAAATGGCCGATCCGGTAAAACGTGTACGTATTGCACATAATTTTCACCGCTTGACTTTACGATCACATTTTGATAAGAATTATGTGGTAATGGCAATTGGCCATTTCTCAAGTTTGCTGATTCGTTTCAAGGTACTTGTCTGTGTTTTTATTGCGTAATAAATGATGATTACCCGTGTTGGAATAGTGCTAAAAATACAATGTACCTATTAATATTCAATAAAGATTATGGTAAATATTAATTTATTCGTTTTAAACCGTTAAGCGAATGTAATAACCTATAGTTTGTACGGAAATAGATGTTTTACACGAACAAATAATTTTAATTTCTTGATGTGCGGTAATTTGTACTTTCTTTTTGCGACGAAGAACGAATAACATTATTTAAGTTATATCAGTGTATTTAATTAATAGTCTTACATTTACCACGCCTAAGTAACATTGTTATGTAACAAAATATAATACGTAACAACATTAGGCGTGTGTAGACCTACATTTTTGGACCCTATATTAACAAAACCTATAGGTATATTTAATTAATTACTTGTACCTATAAGTAGTTAAATAAATGCAATTAAAATTGTTTATTTAATATTATGATATATAAGTCCGAATGAATATATTTTTTTTGAATCTCGTACATTTTTTTTTGAGAGCTTTAATTTTTTATTATCTGTACTTACACAGTGAATAATAAAATGTTCACGAAAATGTAGTTTTATTTTTTCTATTACGAAACAATTTATTTTTAACTTTATAATTTAGAACAAATTGCATTTCATTTGAGCAACATCAGTTACAGTACGGGCCTCTTATTCTTAGACTTTTAGGGCCCCATTTAAAATATTTCGGGGATGTAGGTGGGGGGGGATACCTGGGCACAACCGACATCCCCCGTAAGTACGCAAATGCGTTTTATTTATCAGAATATATTTTATACGTGAAAAATGTTATGATATCATGTACGTTAACATCAAGATGAAATGTTCAATTATATCAATGAGTTTTTGCCATCATGACGACTTTTGATGACGTTATTATTGCAGCAGCAACATGCGTGATTTTAAAATTAGAATAAGAATAAAAACTAAGAGAAAGTGTTGGTTTCACTCTTCATTGCTAAATAGTAAAAAAGGATAGCGGTAGTTATCTTTTTGAAGATTTTTGACGTGATGATTCCTAATTCGTGTATTTCGTTGAGATGGAAATTTTAAAAAATTCACGAATGTTAAATGTAAATTTTTAAATTATTTACTTGGTCATAAAGTATGTAAATAAAAAACCATTACTATTATTCTTTAATCCCTCTGTATGTATGCTTGAAATGAACGAGATGATGTATGTTAGGTGTTTCATTTTTTTGTTAAATTTCCATCGTAGACAAAAAGAACAAATTTTGATGAAGTAATACGGTTATATAACACATATTAAAATATATAACAATGGTTCTCAAACGTTCACGAAGCCTTTATGTTTCTAAAAAAACGTACGGAGCCTCAAAAATCAGGAATTTATATTTGAGAGAGAAATTATTATCAATTTTACATTGAAAAAAGAACCGGATGGGCCTCGCTCTGCTGTACAGTTGGGGGTGGAGTGCACCTCGTTTATAGGATAGGTCAATAATGGATTAGTTAATTTGAATGCAATGATAGATATCATTGTATACGAATAACGATTCTGAACGGAGTTAATATGTTTGTCTAGGATATAATACATTGTTATTTTTTAAATATTGTAAAAAGTATATTTTATTTTGAAACGACAAATATATTTTTCAATTAGGATGGGTTGGCAGTTGCATACAGCGACATAGTTAAATTATTTAAAAATAATGTATGTAGTTATTATAATAATACCTTATATTAACATAAAGTATATATAAAAATTTTAGATTCTAAACGGAGTGATGGAATCTATTGGTTTTACAATGATGTGTGTTTTTTTTTTTTTTTATTTTTTTTTTTTTATTTTTGTGTCGGACGACACCTTTTTTGGCAGTAAAAATGCTTCGATTTGCTTAAACAGCAACTTTTCTGAAAGGAAAGTGAATGTAGATGGTACTTTGGCAAGTCAAAAATCCAACTTTTTAAAAAAATCGAAAAAACGGGAAATTTTACGCAAAATCACGTTTTTACAAATTACATTTTTTTAAAATGCTCTAACTCAAAAACCAAAAATCGCAAAAACTTGAAATATTCACCAAATCTTTATATTGGCGTTCTCTATACATGGTTAGGTTTTCAAAGTATTTTAACATATTTTGACTTATTTATAGACAATTTAAATTTTCTATTTTTGTAAAATTTTTTTTTAAACATCTATCAAATTTAATTGGCAGACCGAAAACTCTTGAAAATTTAATACAAGGGTTATAATAAGTTTAACTTATCGTAACTACAAAATTTTGGAGATGTTGAAATTATTTAATTTATCAATTACATAAATCCATTGTTAGTTTTAAAAGTCGCAATCAAGTATCAACGTCAACGTCGTCAATATGTGTAATGACCATAGGCGCAAATAAGGGGGGGGGTAGGAGGGCTTAGCCCCCCTAAGAATTGCTATAGCCCCCCCAAAAACAAATGATTTTACTATATGATTCGAAAGAAATATCACTTTTCACGCGTAACGAATGATTTGAAAAATGATAATCGAATTTCGATTGATGCGTCGAGAACCACGTGATCACGCTAATCTGAAGAATAGTTGGTGGGAAATGTGTAGCACTGATGTCTGATAAGAAACTAAATACTTTTAGTAAAACCGAAAGGAGAATTAAAGGCTTAGTATAAGAATAATAAAAAAAATTGATGTCAAAAAAATACCAATGATATATATATATATATTTATGTACCTATATATGTTTATGTTTATTTGTAATTCATGTTGCTGCAGCAAGGTATATTTTTTTAGTGGTTTTGTAATAATTTAAAAGCATCATAAGAGTATTCAGTATCCTGAACTGAGTTACGGCTTCAGCCCCCCCCAAATTTCAAACACTATTTGCGCCTATGGTAATGACCATCATACATTATACGATATCACATATATATATATTAAAATTGATGCTATATGTTAATATAAGGTATTATTATAATAACTACATGCATTATTTTTAAATAATTTAACTATGTCGCTGTATGCAACTGCCAACCCATTCTAATTGAAAAATATATTTATTGTTTCAAAATGAAATATACTTTTTACAATATTTAAAAAATAACAATGTATTATATCCTAGACAAACATATTAACTCCGTTCAGAATCGTTATTCGTATACAATGATATCTATCATTGCATTCAAATTAACAAATCCATTATTGACCTATCCTATAAACGAGGTGCACTCCACCCCCAACTGTACAGCAGAGCGAGGCTCATCCGGTTCTTTTTTTAGGTTATGTTTGGTTTTTGAAACACTGTTAACAACACAGATATATACAATGTATATGTATATACACCTTAGGTGTATTGATAACACGACTAATAATAACTTGCAAATTATCGTGATTTTTATACATTATATACAAATTTGAGCTTTATGGGCTTATAAAAAAAATTTGAGTAAAACGATCTCCAAATCTCTTTAGTTACGATAAGTTTAACTTATTATAAACCTTGTATTAAATTTTTAAGAGTTTTCGGTCTGCCAATTAAATTTGATAGATGTTTAAAAAAAAATTTTACAAAAATCGAAAATTTAAATTGTCTATAAAATATGTCAAAATACTTTGAAAACTTAACCATGTATAGAAAACGTCAATATAAAGATTTGGTGAATATTTCAAGTGGTTGCGATTTTTGGTTTTTGAGTTAGAGCATTTTAAAAAAATGTAATTTGTAAAAACGTGATTTTGCGTAAAATTTCCCGTTTTTTCGTAATTTTTTTATTGTTTTTTTCGATTTTTTTAAAAAGTATTGAAAAGTTGGATTTTAGACTAGCCAAAGTACCATCTACATTCACTTTCCTTTTAGAAATGTTGCTACATAAGTAATTCGAAGCATTTTTACTGCTAAAAAAGGTGTCGTCAGACACAAAAATAAAGAAAAAAAATAAAAAACAAAAAAAAAAAAAATAAAAAAAAACACATTATTGTAAAACCAATAGATTCCATCACTCCGTTCAGAATCTAAAAAACGGTTCAAAATTTAATTTTTTTTTTAAGAAGCATGGATTTAGTCATTTATAGTGAAAATTGTGATCATTTTACGTTGTATTGATAAATTTACTTTTTTTACTTTGTGAAAATATCAACCGAGTAATTAAGTCAAAATAACCAAATTTAATCAGAAGTCTGAATTGTAACTTAAATATGTTTTATTAAAGCGTACAATTCAAGTAATCATATCAGTGTTTATTCTCGATAACTAAGAATTACAAAAATATTTAAATTGAATTAATTCAGATGTGCTCACGGAGTCATGGAGCCCCTAGAATTCTCTCACGGAGCTCTAGGGCTCTGTGGAGTACAGTTTAAGAACCGTTATTGTATACCATGTGTTTATAATTTTGTTATAAGACACTGTTATTTAGCAATGTTACTTGCGTGTGGATATCGATAGTTCATATATTGACAAAAATCAAAAAAACGAGTAGAAAATGAGTAGATCGTTTCATATGTTGGAATCATGTAAAATCAACTAAAGGTAAATAATAAATACAATTATACAATAGATCACGATTTTACTAATTTTCTAAACACATGACAATGAATTTTTAATTCGGAACTAGTCATACTTTATAATTATAATACTTCAGTTTAAGTAATTTATTTATTTTTATTAATTATTAAAATTGTTATTTTTATAAATTAGTTATTAAAATTAAAACATAAAGATAACAGCTAATAACAATTAAATACTTATAAATTATAATATATTTTAATTTTTAATTTTTAATACTAAAGATAAATACATTTTATTCTACATATCTTGGCGCTTTTTTAAGCTAAAATATGTATCTTATGTTTTTTGTGCATATTTTGAATTCATATTTGATCATTTTAATGCATAAATGCGTGTATATTAAAGTAATTTTAAGTGCATACACATCCGATCCTTAATGGTAATTATAACGCATATAAAAATAGATTTAGTTATTGATAACTCATATTTGTATCACATTTCAAGCTTACATTATCAATGGCAATGACCTCATACTAAAAGTTTAGGTTGCCAGTCATATGTCTTAAATTTAAATATTATAATATTAATTTATTGATTCTGGATTTCTCGAAATAAGTTTGAACACATATCTATGTGTGATATATATATATATATATATATATATATATATAAATTATAGTGCTCTATGTGTTAACATGCTGTACTAAATTTAATATATTTTAATTTTTAACTATACCGACATCTAGAAAAAGTAAATCAAGTGTTCAAGTGTATTATGTTGACTACTTTTGAACAAAATTTTTTTTTGTTATTAATTATCTAAAATATTTTTTTCTATTTAGTTTTGTAAGAAGAATTGAACGTATAGAAGTGATTTTAAAATTTTAATTTTTTTTTATATTTTAGTAAAAATATGTACAATGTAGGACATACATCATAAGTTTTAATATTTACATATTTTATGTTTTTCTATTAAAATAAAATTTGTTCCTTAATTATTTGAAGTGAAAGTTTGTCATAAATTTAAAATTAGTGTATACAAGGTTTAATAACAATATAATCAATAATTTTTACATTTTAGGTTCAATTATTTTATAAATGATTAAAAATACAATTAAGTGTACGCGTGCAATATAAAATAATATAAAGCAAAGCTATGATGCACTGTTGCGCAACACATATGTGTGTAAAAAAACTATTATAATAACAAATCAAGTGTACCTATATAAAATATAAAAATCTAGTTTTATAACATTTATAAAAATACTATTATTTTTACTCTTATTTAATAAAATTATTTTTACGTGTAAATAAAGGATTAATTAATAATTATAAGTTTTTGTGGTATGTATATATTATTTATTCCATATATTTTACTACTAATGCAAAATTAGGATGAAAGAACAAATTTTTAGCAATAATAAAATAATTAATTTATGATTATCATAAAAACATCAAAATAATGTGATACGTAATATATGTATAATTTAACTATGTAATATGATTAGTATTTATAAATACTAACCAAAGACATCTTGACCCTATAGTTTGCTACAATTTATAGTTTAGATAATACACAATTTTGTATTATAAAATATTTATAAGTACCAACAGTAGATATACTTGAACTTGGGATTTTTCTTCTTACATATGCAATTTGTATTGTGTAAAACACTATTTATAATATGTATGAGTAATAAGTTAAAGTTCAATAATATTGTTATTCGGTAAAAAAAAAGGTGTTTAGCAAAATATGCATGTGAATTTGTGTTGATTTCTTGTTCTAGTTTTAGTTATTCATTTAATTTGGTTTTGACCTGTTTGTTTTGCTTGGAAATCTTTTAAAATTTTTCGTATTATACATGTGATATGTCAATATCAAAACATAATTTCTAGTGATATATTTATGTTATAGAAGTTATATTATATAGGTAATAAAAATTAATTCTTTATTTTAGGGTGTGTATACACTTTCATTACCTATTTCAGTATGTAACTATTTTTTAAATATTTTTATTCAATTTTATTATCTTTGGATTAATTTATTAGAGAAGTTGAGTATGTAGTATAGAAATTAAATTTTCACCAAATACATATATTAATGTCTAGAGGTAGCGGTCGTGAACGGGTATTAAAATACACGAAACCCGAGTAGGTGCACGTAACATGTGCTAAAAAAATTATATTTAAGCTCATGTTTTTTAATACACGTGTATTGTGTATTCATATGTTGGTTACTTTAAAATTTAAATATTTATAATATTATGTTGATTGTCAATGATTATCAATTAGATTTTAATAAATTATATCATTATATCAGCGATGGCATATAAGTTTAAAAATAATAGTGTACACTGTACAGATATCAAACACTGTCGAAATTTCTCCATCCCTACAAGTTATGATAAACGTTTTATCTAGGGAAAATTATTAGCTCCCTTTTTGATGTTGTTTTAGAAAAGCATACATAAAATGAAATAGGCAATGATGAAAATATGACAAATCACGATATCTTTTAGGCCAAAGTGGATACATATTAATGTACTATGGTTTAATATGTGCTCGGTCAAAACTGATACTGAAAGCAAGAGGAGAAGAAATCTAATAAAATCAGGCTTGCAGGAGAAGTGAAAAACGATACAAATGTGTAAGCATTCAAACAGACTGATAATTAGATACACGGGTATTAAGACACATGGATAATAAAAGAAACAGGTGTTCAGGGATATTTTAATTACATGGGCCTCAATCCCGCCTTGAGTAAGAACATGTACTTGTGTAGCTTATCCCATATTTAATTAAAGTCATAGATTTTATACTCAATATTACAATATTATAACTATATAATTAATAAAATATTAATTTACTATTTTATTATAACAGTATTTTGTACTATAGAATTGACGTCACTGCATACTAGTTGTATCAACCGCACCACTTGCCTCATCCAGCCTGAATATTCTGTCAATAAATATAAGTTCTATGATATTAACATATTCGTTTATGTAGGTATATGAATTCCAGTTTTCACCATTCAACATTTTTCGGAAAAAATGTTTTTTGTCATTGGTTAACCTTCAACTTTAAATCTCTATAGATAGTATAAAATTAATTATTTTCTAAAAATAAAATATATAAAAACTTCCTGAATGAAATTTGACATTGGTACCCAGATTTTTATTTTTATTAGTTTTTCTCCTTTGGTTTATTTTATTTTATTTAGACGCCACTAAGGTCCATTACCACATACAAACCTGCTTCCATCCTGTTTCTATCCTGTGCTACTGTTTCTTCATCTCGTATTTCAATTTTTTCCATATTATTTTTTACTTTGTCTATCATCCTTTGTTTTGGTTTTCCTAGTGGTTTTTTTCCCATATGGTTTCCATTTTAATACCGCTTTCATTAGACTGTTTGACCTTCATACGTGGCCAGCTTATATGAGTCTTCTATATTATAATACTACTACTATGTCGGCTTCTTCATAATTGTTTTAATTCTATACTGATTCTTTTTTCATATTTTTGTGTGTTATTATTTTATTTTTGGCCCATGTATTCTTCATATTTTTATTTTAGAGATTGCTATTTTGTGTTCGTTTCCTTTGATTATTGGCTATGTTTTTAGACATGATTCATTTTTATTACTTACTAAGAAAGTAAAAAAAAACTGATATAATCCAAAACTGATTTACTCTTGTATCAACTGGCCTTGGAGATTCTACACGAGCCTATGCAGTTAAAATTTAACTATCCATATTAGAAAAAGTTTCCAAAAAAATACTTTTTTTCCAGAGAATTTGATTTTCATAGTTTTGCCACTGAATGAATAATTCAATAATTGAGTAATGAAAATATTTATATTTTTGTTTGTACAGTTTTATTTAATGGTAGATATTTATTTATTATTTACAACAGTACCATTTTTTTATTTTATGATTTCAAAGAGGTACCAAATTTTCAATTTTGGTACAATTGTTATTCACTAGGTAGCGGTGTTAAATGGAAGATCTTTTCATAATGAAGTCAGAATCTAACGAGATTTGTTTGTATAACGAGCGAAGTCAGTTATTTTTATAATTATTTTTTTAAATATTTATATCATACATAATCAGTTTTAGCATTAACATTTAAGATAAATAAATAATCTAAATGATAATAAAATGGTTAAACAATTTTTTCATTTAAAGTAGTGTACTAAAAGTTTTTTATAAACATTATTTTAAAATGATATTCATCAAATATTTGATGCTCTTGTTTTGAATTAGGTATAATTATCATTATATAGGTAATAAGGTATGTCAATATTAGTTGATTAGATAGAATTCTTCAAAATTCGAAGTAAGAATTTATTTTATTTTATGTTTTTAATAAATAATCTCACAAAAATTGCATTAAAAAAGTTCGATACTTAAAAATTAAATTTTGTTTTTCGGCATAACTTTACAATACCTATTTTGTGGTTTGATGAATCTACAGAGCAAATTTTATGATGAAAAATAATATTTATGGATTCTGGGGACTTTTTAAGTGAAAAATAAAATATTTTAATGCACATTTGTCTAAAGATGCTGAATTTATCACTAACGTTTATTCATAATTTCAAGTATTTTTTCAATAAATCCCTAGTGAGATGCGTTGGTTCGTACAATACTTGTATAAAAAGTTGAAGCTTTAAAAAAAATTATTACACTGTAGATTATTATTAAATATTTAACAACTAAATCATATTCCTTTTTTTAAAAAGTTATCTTGACTCTTTTTAACATGGAAAATGATGATGTAGTCTTTTTTTACGTAAATAATAAATATGTATAATTTTGAATTTGTCTGAATAGTAATTGCAACTTTATTTTTATAAATGTTATTCATAAATATATTTGAAATATTTAGACCAATGTTGGAAAATATTCCCATTCGGCATTTATTTTGAAATAAATATAAACTTTATTGGAAAACTTTCAAGGACTAATAAATAACCATCAAATGAATTAGTTATAGGAATAAGTTACAATTAGTTGTAGATTGATGAAAGATTTTAGTAAACCTACATGCACAACAATTATTTGTAATATCAATTTATTATGTTGCCTAATTTACTTGATGAAAACATAATATTTTTTTCTTAATTAATAATTACTGATTAAAAATCCTAGTAAGGACAAAAAATCCAGACAGTTACAGTCCAATCAGTCTACTCTTTGTTATCAAAACTTTTTGAGAAAGTCATACACTCTAGACCAGTGGTTCTCAACCAGGGGTACGTGGCATGATCTCAAGAGTTACGCAAAAAAAAAATTGTTTAATGGCGGAAAAAGTAAAATGTAATGTTACTGAAATAGTTTGCTATTAACGAAAAATATAATAATTTAATAATTGTGTACTTATTACAATGTAGAATCTGCGATTTAATGTTATTAATGCGATAACATTTTATCGTTATAATATGAACACTGTAGAAGTGTAGAATGTAGATAAATTAAATAGATCAATTTTTGTAGATTATTTTTAGACAATTGTAGAGACATTATGTGAAGACATGGGCAGTTTTCACAAAACCCTCCTTCTTCATACTGAGGTTCGATAGTTATCACGTGGTAAGGTTCTTACACGTTTATTTGAACTTAGGCATGAATTCAAATGTTTTTTGAAGACCATCCTTTTTAACTTTCATTCAAATTTAACGACTACGAATGGCTTTTAAAACTTGCATACTTGTCCGATGTTTTTTTGAAATTAAACACTCTAAATTTAACTCATCAAAACAGTGCTCTGATAACATTTCATGTCACTGACAAAGTAGAATCTTTTGTTAAAAAGTTAGAGTTTTGGAAGTCGTGTATTGAGAATAATCAACCAGAAATTTTTGAACACTACACGATTTTCTCTGTGAAACTGATATGATCCTAAAACATCAAAAAATAAGTTATTCAACATTTGAATGGACTCATGCAGCTTTTGAAAAATACTTTTCTAAATGTGGAAAAGAAGACCACTGGATCGCATTTCTTTTTAGTGAAAATTATTTCATAACTACAGTTTTATCACTACAAGAAAAAGAAAAACTGATAAAACTGAAAACGGATTCTTAACTTGAGGCAGCATTTGAAAACAAATCTATTATCGCGTGTTGGGTTGATGTTAAAGAAGAATATCCTGAGCTATCATGCAAAGCACTCTATGTTCTGATACCATTCTCAACCACTGTGTTGGTAGAAAGAGCCTTTTCTACGTTCACGTTCATAAAAAATAAATATCGTAATAAACTGTCTGTAAGTTCAGACTTACGGGTTAATTTATCAAGTTTAGAGCCAGATTTCAAAAAATTAAGTTCAAGCAAACAAGCTCAAGGTTCACATTTAAATAAAATTGTTTAGTTGATATTATTATCTATATATATAAAAATGGAGACAAAAAATTCGAAATTCCATCAGTTGAGAACGACTGGGCCGATTATCTTGATTTTTTTTTTATATGTTAGAGAATTTCGTGGAGCGGGTTTATAGGGTTTATATATGGACGTAACTCCACCCCCGGGAGGTGCTCAAACGGGAATTTTGAGATTTACGATAGAAATTTTTGTTTTTGTTTATAAATGGTTGCTATGGGGGTTATAGGATTTGAGAATAATATTTATTTATTAGTGATTAATATAATGAATTACCCGTCGTTGCAAGGTAACCAAAAAAAAAAAAAAATATAAATAAGTACTTTGAATATTTTCTATTTGTTTGTATCATTAATAATGCCAAGAAGACGTCAGAATGCCAATTTTTGTCGTAGAACAAATGCTTGCACAAACATGAGAAATAGAAGAGCGCAAATAACAGACGAACAATATCAATCCGATAGTGCGAATGATTCGTAGTTGACTCACGCAGAGCAAATGACCAACAACGCCAACAGGTACATCGAACATTTATATCCGATTCATTCCTGCGTCTAGCATTCCAGTATGAGCCCGATATTGAATATTATGCTCATTCAAAAGTAGTAATTTGTGCTATGGACAAGGAATGCCCGCACTGCCATGCTCTCAAATTCAAAAATGAGCCAGTCGGGATGTGTTGCGCGTCAGGAAAAATGCAACTACCTGAAATTGAAACACCACCTGAACCATTGAACGGTTTACGTATCGGTACAGATCCAGATTCTAACGTGTTCCTGAAGTCAATTAGAACATTCAATTCATGTTTTCAAATGACATCATTCGGAGCAACAGAAATAGTTCGAAATACTAATGCAAATGGTCAACAATACAATTCTACACTACGGATTTTAGTACGTTAAGGTTAGGTTAGGATTATGTATTAATTGATTATATTAATCCACTGTATTATGTCAAACTTGGTATAACTTTGATACTTTTTTAGATTTAAATCATACACTAAGGTACGTACAAACAGCACTAGGTCCACGATCTACCGTAGGTAGATTGCCTACCTGATAATATACTGTTGTGAATCAGAATTTTTATTCCGGAGAGAAAACTTAAGATAAATCTAGAACATCATCCACCGAATATTAAATAACGAATTGAACAAAGTTAGAGTCATATAGAGTTGGTTAATTTAACGAGCAACGAAGTGCACGGGATCAGCTATTTTTATATACATTGTTTGGCGTAAGCTAATTAAAATAAATAAATATTTCCTAATTTTCCTTAAAAATTATCCTTTTTATTATTATTATTTTCCATTATTTGTATTCAAAATTGATATTTGGGGTACGTGAAATAGTGGTGACTAGTAAAGGGGTATGTGAATGAAAAAACGTTAAAAACCACTGCTCTAGATTAACAAAATTCTTAGATTAAATAGAAGAAATATTTATTTAATATAATCAAATCATATTTCACGACCGTTTTATTCACCGTTAAAGTTAATAATAATAAATAAAATTTCAAACTAATACTTACAGTGGTTTTCCAAGGATAAAAAATTGGGTATATTATATTTAATTTGTTTATTTTGGACATCCTATTGTCTCCCCACACTTACATAGCACTTACTTCCGATGACACAACTGTTCATTGTGACTCCGCGGAAACTGATCACTTAATAAACGCTTGATGAAATATCGCTCTGGTGTAAAATGTGGAAAATCATAATTCCCTTAAGTCCTTAGGAACACTCTGACGTAGCTATACACTTCAAATACTGGTGTTTTATAATAAACGAATTCCCTGGAAACTTTCAGTCAAGTAATTATATGTCATAATGGACAAAAGGCTAACATGGTGAACCCACGTTTCTTCAAAGATCCAACAAGTGTATCAACGATTAGTCATGCTATATTTAACTATCAAAAATAAATGTACCATACAAAAAATGGTCGCTACTGATATACGAAAAAATTCTTCGTTCTCTAATCACATACGCATCCTTAATATGTGGTAAATGTGCTCAAACTTATCTAAATAAGATTCAAATTTTTCAAAATAAATTACTTTTCCTAATAAAATAAGTACCTTGGTTCATCAGAAATAGCTCTTTATACAAATATTTTTAAATTCCGTTTATTAACAATTTTATTAAAAAATACAGCAAAGAACTTAAGTAACACATTAAAAAACTCATCTAGAGCACTAAACTACAAATTACACATCGGACTACCACTTAAGCGTACGCTTAAGAGAGGTCGCTCTCATGATATGATGTGATAAGAATCAACTCATGGAAAACTGCAACAAAAGGGGGGAGGGGAAACTTAAGGCAATACTATCTATAATCTGTAAATAATAAAGTAATAATGTGATTGAAATATCGAGTTTATTTTTTTATTATTAACATAATTTAACGGGTAAAACATTTATAAATTATAATTACATATATTTTTTTCTATTTAATAAAATTAAAAAATAAACATTGAAATATATATCACATTTATATACATTTATTTATATATATATATATATATTTACATGCACACACACATACATTCATCAATATACAAATTAATTTTAATTTTTATTATTTTTTCTATATTATTTTATATTAAAAAAAATATCTACTTTTGTTTCTGACAATGCATTTCAGCGAGAAAGTTTTCAATTTTGTTGACATAACTCAACATTTCTTCGGAATTTTCTACAGAGCACAATACTTTTCGAATTTTTGATTGGTGTTGCCAATCAACAGTAATTGTAAGAGCCGACACTAAACTATTTGGATTTTCTTCTTCTTGATCGTTTTATACTACATAATACTTTAAAATACGTACCTACTCATTAAGATATAGGTAGTACGATAAAATTAGAAGATAAATAAATAAATACAGGTAAACAAGTAAAATTTTTATTTTTCACACAATTACTGCATTTAATCTGCTGAATAAAATATCGTCTTATCCGATTAGGTAGAGAAAAACCGAGCATCTTAACAGGTAGTTTTAACATTGAATAGTATAAGACATTTCTTAGGATCGACGAATAACAGCGTTTTATGCGGAGAGCGTATTACTGTACTATTACGAGCATTACTGTACTATTATTTTACCCAAAAAATTGTGACTGTTATCAATATACTAAAATTGCATATTGCAGCAAAAATAAAAAAATGTATATTTATATCTTAAACACAGAATAGTGAAAGCTGGAAACTGTTTTATTTAAAAAAAAAAAAAAAAGTAAATCAATATTTTTGTCAGTTTTATAAAATCATTATAAGAAATTCTAAAAGTACTTTTTAGTTAAAATTAAAATAAATAATATATTTGATATTTATTAAAAAAAGATTTGAATAAAATGATTGTGGTTTATAAAAAAATATAGTAATTTTTTACTTTTATTTCAATTTGGATTTAAAGTAGTTTCAAAATATTTTACAATAGAGAAATCTACATATAAAATGAAAATATTATGTTATTTTTTCTTAAATGAATGAAATAGACCAATGGTTAAATAGCATGGTGAGTGCTCTATTTTATTCTGTTGCTTACGATACAAATGGATGATGTGTTTTGGAAGCCAAATAATATATCTACATAATTCGTTGACATTTTTGTGTTAACTAATTCTTAATTGATAATTTTATTTATGTACAATGCAAGCTGTATATATTGTTTAGGTAGTGGTTAGAGAAATTACATCACGTTTCACGTAGATTGGATTGTCTTTATCCCGTTATTCCTTAAGCCGTTTGTGAGTAATGGAGAAACAGGCAACGGCCCAAATGCTCACCAAAACTTAGCAAACACTTGCCCATTTATAATAAAAATGTTCAATTGCCTCTGCACTTCTAGATGGAAAGTAGTTATTGGTAACAGTGGTAATAATAGTTTGTAGAGAATGCTGTATGAAATGTTTAAAAAAAAAAAAACATTAAATGAATATTATTTTCATTGAATAAAATAATTACTTGTATTAAGATATTTTGAACGATAAAATTGTTCGTTCAACTTAAGCTTTTAAACGAAATAAGTTAAATAATTTTTTATTAGTTTAAAATATTTAAAACCAATAATTTAAAAGTCAGTTTAACCATGATATCAAAGTAAAAATAATCAGTTTTGAACGGTTTAGTTAGTTTGGTTTGATTTTAATTTAACTGGTAAATGTTGACAATTATTTCGAATAAAATTATTTTAATTAAACTAACACGATAATTAAATTATATACAAAATTTTTGTTTATCTACACTTTATAATTATAATTAAGATAGAAAAAACAAAAAAACTAAAAAAAAACTCGGAAATAATATTAAAAACTTTTTTGAGCAAGCATTTGTATTGAATTTAATAAAATCAGTAATTTTTAGTTTTATAGCTTGAAAATATTATGCAAGGTTAACAATAAGCAATTGTATCAAACATCAGGAAAGGTATATTTTTTTTATTATTGTTTAAGGTCTTAAGTGTTAAGTGTATTAATACTTATAAGCTTAATACAAGCGTATGCAATTTGTTTATTAAGTGACAAATCAAAATTACAATAATATTAGAAGCAATATATGAAAATAATGTTACTTATCTTTCTATTCTTGTTTGGGTAGCAAAACGACAAAGAACCAACTTTTGTATTTAACAGTCACAATATCATTCACAAAATACATATGGAAATAATATGGGATATTATGTAAATGGTTGTACAATTTTTTCTAGACTTTATTATAAAACTAAGATAAAATTATAGCATATAATGTTATAATTATTAAATAGTTATCTAGTTCATTGTTATTAATTGAAAATAAGAAAAAAAAAGATAAATGAGTTAAGCTGAAAAAGTGTGCTTTATACATATAAATAATATAAAATCGAAGTAAACATTTCTATTAACCCAGAAGGTTTGTAAAATTATAGTGTGAACTGTGTGAAATGTTTGCTTAGGAGAGAAACTTTGGGGGTTGTGTTATATTTCTTTTAACCATTAATAAGTATTACTGCAGGTCTTAGCTAAGGTGAGGGGCTCTTAGATTGGTGTAAACGTCCGAAATAGGCTGCAGTTGTATACGAACGTGCTGCGGGCGGGGTTCAAAGTCAAGCGTGCGCCGATATCTCCCTTTCGCCGTTGCAGGTTGAGGCTTGAGGCTCTCATAATTCAATTTTGGATCCAAACGAACAAATTTAATTTGGGTTGTTTTGGGAACAATTCGGCAGTAAACAAGTAGAGAAGCCCCGAAGGCCGAGCAAGCTAACCTTTAAAAACCGAACAATTCTCAAACATATCTGATTAATGTTTTTCCCCTGCCTTCAGTTCCTTACACCATATTATTGAACATCGTTGGAATCGTGGATACGTACACCTCGTATTAACTGGATTACACTGAGCTCTTGTTTGTTGTTGTATTTATGATTCGAAACGTGTAGTAAGTCATACAATTAGACGGCCTTTACTTATGATAAAAACGTGATCTGAAATGAGTTGTACATTAATATAATATGGGTATTACATTATGATAAGATAAGTAGAGGTAGATAATATGTATATATATATATATGAGACAGTAGGTAAAAGATTTCCCATGAGATAATTGATGATGAAAAACACATCATATTGTATAATTTTCGACATTTGGGGTTTGTTTCGGAAGGAAAAAGGTTCACGATTTTGAAAAAGATTAAAAAAAGGAGGAGAAAACTAAAATAAATAAAAAAACGGTTATAGACCTCTTGGGATTTAAGAGGCTCGTCCAAAAGAGAATATATACTTTGGGAACTTTAAGGCTGTTTATTAAAGGTAAATGAACAGCCGTTTATTTTATGGTTTCTGGGTGACATTAGCATAATGATTCCCGCGATAGTGCGAAACAAAAAAAAAAACAGACAGCGTAGAAAGTAACAAAAAAGTGTTTAAATCCCAGGAATATGCTAAGAAATTCTAAAGGAAAAAAACAGTACTTATAGAATATGCGCTAGGGAGTAATTCAGAACAATGAGGATAATTCTTAGATTAAAAAAATGTATAATTTATGTTGAAAAATATAAAGTTTTTTCATTAAATGCTAAAAGATAGATGTCATATCCAAACGTTTAAAATCACTTGATTATTATTGATT
Source organism: Sipha maydis (assembly GCA_034509805.1). Lineage (NCBI taxonomy): Eukaryota > Metazoa > Arthropoda > Insecta > Hemiptera > Aphididae > Sipha > Sipha maydis. Next base: position 20,426 of record JASXSY010001621.1, on the reverse strand, counting down.
GATGATTTATTATAATATTTTGATTACGAAATACGTATATTTGTGAATCAATTACTTAATGGTAATGTCTTAGAAATTTGAAATATTTGAAATATGTTGCTCGACATTAACGCTTATTACACGATGTTATTATCAATTCATACAATATACAATCTAAACTTGTCAGTGATTATTTTTAGTCAATTTTGAACGATTACTTTTTAACTGTATAAGATATTAGATGTAATGTAATGTAGATATTATTTAATAAAACTAATTCAGTTTATTTGTTCAAAAATACACTAATTAACATATTGTAATTATAAATGATAGTTATGATGTTTAATTAATTAATTAATTAGCAATGATTAGCATGTTTGGTGTTTGCATATTTGGTGAATAACACATAATAATAAGAGATGAATGTGATTAAAGAACTTTTATTATTTTATCGATTTGTTAATTTAATTCATTGCATTTACTAAATTTCTTATGACAATCCGATTTGTGACATTTCACCTTTAAAATCTCTACGAACTTTGCACATAAAAATGTGGCAAATTAATGTCATAACAGTATAAGAACATTGGACTCAAATCAATTTTATTTAAAAAAACATTAAATCATTTTTTAGATTCTGAACGTAGTGATGGAATCTATATGTTTTGTAATGATGTGTGTTTTTTATTTATTTATTTATTTATTTTTTTTAATTTTTTTATTTAATTTTTTTGATTTTTGTGTCTGTCGACACCTTTTTTGGCAGTAAAAATGCTTCGATTTGCTTAAACAGCAACTTTTGATGTAGATGGTACTTTGGCTAATCAAAAATCCAACTTTTCAATACTTTTTAAAAAAATCGAAAAAAACGATAAAAAAATTACGAAAAAACGGGAAATTTTACGCAAAATTACGTTTTTACAAATTATATTTTTAGATTCTGAACGAAGTGATGGAATCTATTGGTTTTCCAATGATGTGTGTTTTTTTTATTTTTTTATTATTTTTTTTTATTTATTTATTTTTTTTTTTGTGTCTAACGACACTTTTTTTGGAAGTAAAAATGCTTCGATTTGCTTATGTAGCAACTTTTCTGAAAGGAAAGTGAATCTAGTTGGTACTTTGAGGGGTCAAAAGTAAAAAATTTTCAATATTTTTTAAATGCGACAGGAAAAACCCTAGAAAAATAAGGGAAAAACGGGAGTTTTTACGCAAAACCAGTTTTCGACAAAATCAAATTATTTATTTTGCTATAACTCAAAAACTAATCGATGTAAATACTTGACATTTTCACAAAATGTTTAGATTAGCGTTCTCTATACACCGTTAAATTTTCAAAGTATTTTGACTTTTATTGAGCTATTTATAGACAATTGAAATTTTCAAAAAAAGTATAAGTCGCAGATTTTTGAAATTTCTACCAGCTGTTAAGATTGGTATTTCCTTTATCTCATATTTTTTCAAAATAATATATTTACTTTTAAGCCACTTATAGGCATTTAAAATATTCGATTTTTTTACATTTTATTTTTATAATCGGTGATAAAAAAAATTTGGCTTCTACAAAATACTTGAAAATTTAATAGAAGAGTTTCTCATATCAAATGTATAGTAAATTTAAAAGTGAAATAACATTTATTTTCTTTTGTAAATTAACACACGTTTAAATAATGTCTAATACCAATTGTTATGAAAAATAAGAGCTGGGATTTTTATTTTAAATTATTGAAATAATTTTTTAATATTCTAATAATAAATAAATTAACTAAATTTATCCAAAGATAAAAAATAAATTAGAAAAGTTTTGTATGAATTGTAATATTATTAGGTATGATTTTTTTTAATAAGAACACCATTTACTTTTGAACGAAATATACAGAGTAAATATTTAATAACAATATAAAGTTTACTTTGAGGATTTTTTAAATTGTTATCTTGATAATTGTATAATAAATTCCCTTGACGGGAGGATAGTCCTATTAGATTTTAGATTTAACTGAGTATATAAAATGCCGGAACTATTTTAAATGTTTTCCATAACTGCAGTCTTAGTAGTAATTATTATAAAAATACTTACAGCTGTATGATATTATGATGATAATATTATAAATATACATAGATAATAATAGTATAAGTATTGTTTTTGAACGGTCATGATTCGTCGAGGTTTCTGTTAGGAAAGGTGAAAAATGAGTGCGAGGCTTCAATAAGATATATTAGTACTGTTCACCTTACTTACTGTGCGCGGAGGACAATAAAGTGTTGGTTTTTTCTTCTCTGTATTTTGGTTAAAGTTCTCGTCGTCGCTGCAGCTTTGTAGCGTGTCATCCGCGTGCGTGTTTAATATCGCATCTGTTATCTCGTAAATTCCGCCACCACTCCCGCTTCACCCCCGACAACCCCGTCAACAGATTCGCGCCAGTTTGCAAACACACTTAATTAAAGTTCTCCGCACACACGACCGCTGCGTTCCGCTGATTAACATCATTATCTCCATAAACAACAGCATTATAATATACGCGGTGCACATCTTGAACATCAGAATATCGCATCGCGGTTGCAGTTCGCTCCGCGTTTTCCGTATGAAACCGGTAAATATTATTTTCCACTTCCGGTCCATGCGGTTCGTATTCATTATACCGTTATTGTTATTGTTACTCGCCGTTCGCTAATCATCGTCCAGAGTTTCGAGGTCATGTAGCGGTGGTTTTCCTCGGAGATAATTCATTGCCGTTTGATTAAACACCGCCGCCGCCGCCACAAAGGGAATCGGGTCTTTTGAGCTCTGGTCCACGCACCAACCCCTACCGAGTCTCAATTTAACGTCCCTTCGTCACTGCCTCTTCACTCCTCCTATCATTCCCCGACACACACAAACAGTGCGAACAGGACGAGCACGCCGGCTCGGGCGAGCTGTTGGATAGGAGCGTAGGGGTAACGCGCGCGCAACGGGTAGGAGGGTGTCCGGGAGTGATTAAATAAACCGGTAATTGGTCGGGAAAACGTGAGGGACGCGCGTCGCGTTTGGCTCCACCCGCCGCCGGCGACCGGACGAACGCGTAGGTCGGGCGCGAGCAGAGGAACGTTCTGGCGGGCGGCGGTTCTTGGAGCGGGAGGGCGATCGGGAACGTTTCCTCTGGCCTTGGCGCGCGAGACCGGAAAATACGGTTTTTCGGCGCGCACCGACGGCGGCCAAGAGGCGCGCGCGTGCCGATCGTGCATCATCGCCCAGTACCGAAATCTCCGCGCCGGCCGGCAGTGTGCTTCCCGACACCCTTCGCGTAACATCGCCGCCGACGACGGTCCCGTTGCTGTGCCGTTCCCGACGTGCGTACTCACGCGGTGCCGACGACGACGACGACGACGATCGCGCGCTACATCGTACCACCACGGGCGCTATCCTCAGTGTCACGCGTGCACACCGCAGCACGTGCACGCGCACGGATCACGTTATTTTTGATTTCCCGTAACGCTCGTAATTCTCCCGTCGAAATTTCGGGTCGTCGGACATTTAGCCGACGGATAACGACGAGTCCAACAACAGGTACCTATTGTGTGTTCCATAATGTGATGTATACGGGTCGTACTCTACAGTCATTGTTTCCGTTGTTCGCACACCATTAACACGGAATGTATCGGAAATCGTGAACTCGTAGGCTCCGGCACGATCGTGTCCAGTCCCCGCTCATTATTCTTTCTCGTCGAGAACAAAAATCATTTTCGTTCGTCTTAGACTGCAAAGAAGTCGAACGTCTGGGGGCCATGACGACCAGACATTCTCGGGTTTTGCAAAAATCAATTTTTAGTTTATTACTATTTCTATTTTTAGTTTATTTTTAACTTATTACTCTGTTGGAAAAACATATATATATTCATGTATAAATATATATAATTACTCCGATTGGTAAGACATGAAATACGAACGTAAGATCTGGGGCTTATGAATTGAGATGTTTCGTTTATTTACGACGTATTATGACAAGACTTTCTCGGACAATTTTTAGTTTTTGCTGAAAAATCGTGTTAATTCCATTTGTCTGATTGTATTGTCTCAGATCTTCGATCATTATCGATATGTTCAGCGAGATTTTTTTTTTGTGATCCTCCCTACGACCTGTATTATTTTCGAAATGTGTCGTCATAAGAGACAACCCGTGAACTTATAAATAGCCGAACTTTTTTTTCACTTCCTGCAGCAGTATAACGAAAAGTTCCCGCCAATTGTTCGTTTACCGAGATTTTGCGTTTGTTGGATTGACAATAGTTGTTCATGCGCTAGTAAAACAGGAAATTATGCGTTTTTAAGTAGATATACGTAGGTTTTGTTATTAGGTGTACTGTTGTATTAACTTTTTATATTTTATCGTATATATAAAACTAATTATAATTCTAAACCTCCAAAAAACTCGTTGCATAAATTTACTTTGTTGTACGGAGGTATTGCTAAAAGTAAAATTTGTCTTGGTTTGGTCCTGTTTTTAGGTCTAGTTAAAATATTTTGTGTTAAAACGAGGAAACGACGAATTTTAATGTACAGATTTAAAAAATATAAAATATAAATAATAACATGCTAAACTGTTTACAATAAAATTGAAATACTACTTGAATTGCGGAACTTTATAGCCGTTATTGAATAACATTATAAGCGGTAATTGTAGAACGAATACATTTTCCGATACCTTTTAAAAGGCGTAATCGTATTTTTATCTATTATACTAAAATTTTATATTATATTAGCTTATATTATACTACGTAGTACGTAATATAAAAATGTTGACATATATAGTGTGTAAACACTAATTGAGAACACTCAATATTTTTTCGTAGATCCCTGCCCTGTAATTTGAATTATATTTTTAGTTGGTTGTTATAACATAAAAAGACACATTTTTATGATCTTTGAATTTTTTTTATTTAATTAGATAATACTTGCGCAGTACAACTTTTTTTCTTCTTAAATAGCAAAAAACTGTTAAATGCGCCGGATTTTTAGGTTTTTGATTGTTTACTCTGACCAATATTATTCTAAGATTGTTTACGCTTGACACTTTCATCCCTATTTATTAAAGTGATATTTATACGTTGATATAATTTTAATTACTGTTAATTATCATTTTAATCTGTGCAAGTATTATTACTTATTACGGAGAAAAATATTTCTTAGCTCTAAAAAAAATATTATTATTCAACACTACGGCTTTTCAGCTCACATATAGTTCATATATATTTAAATGTACAGTTTCCAATAGATTCGATGGGTAGGAACTTACGGACGATCACCTGATCTTACGTCACTAAATTTATGTTTATAGGATTATTAGAGTCATTTAAAAATAATACTGGCTATCAATAAATCTATAACATTTAAAAGATAAAATAACAGTAGCATGCAATTAACTAGTCAGTTGATTTTATACGGCTGTTATTAACAAATTTTTTATGAACATATTTCAGTTGCAATAGACAAATTATTTATACGGTGTGCTGAATCATGTTTTGTTCACACCGGACAATAGTTTGAACAGTTTATATGATCAATTAATTAAGAACTAAATAAACTTATAAATTAAATGACAATTAAATTGATCCATTAAATGTAACAAAATAAATAACATGCTTATTTAAGTTTTTTCTGTTATAAGCTATAATTATTGCATAAATTAAAATGAACATTAACAGCAGTTAAAATATAATAACGTGTTAATATCACTTTAATAAATAAGAGTAAAAATGTCAAGCGTAAATAATCCTAAAATAATTATTTTCATAGTCAGCGGTTAAAAAATTGAAAATTGTACGTATTTTACTTTTTTTTTATTTTTGTTAAATTGCTATAACTTGGTCAATTTTGAACTTAGAATGTCAAACTATCAACATTTATTAAAAAATTAGGTAAAAAATAATTATTAGTTAAAATAGATTGTAGCTATTTAAGAAAAACAGTAAGTGTTACTGTACATGTACATGTCTAATTAAGTTAAAAAAAATTTGGTGGTCATAAAAATGTGGCCATGTATTTTTTTATGTTTCAACGACCAACTATAAAGCTAACTATAAAGCATAATTCAAATTGTAGGGTCTTATGCAAAGATATCGAATGTTCTCAATCTGCGTTTACATACTGTAGGTTAGTTAAACATATAAGTAATTAATATTTTTCATTCACAATTATAGTAATCAGTGAATATATAAATTGTAAAAAATATACAAGAGATTATGGATAGTACAACATTAGATAAGTTAACCTATTAATTTCTATTGTGTTATAATTCTATTCGATTATAAACATGGATTTTGATATGGCATTCTCTTGTGTTGAATTGCAATATTTTATATTTTATATGTACATATTTATATTTTAACTATTTGTAATAATTTTATAATCTTCCAAGTACGAATCACGACTGTTTTCTTGATGTTCTAGTGATCTGTTGAAACCCTCAATGAACGTAGTCTTACGCTTACCACAAACTGTTTTTCTGATATTTTGTGAAATTGATATTTATTTTTAATTTAAAATATTCTTTGCGTTTTACTCGTTTCAGTAAATGTTTTTATGTCCATGGAATCACTGTTAAATATTTATGAAAAAGTAGGTGCACTTAATATGGTTAAATACCTTTCGTATTTTATATTTAAATATACTGACGAGATAAGTAATATTATATCGTATTCAATTTTAGATAATGTTAATAGTGTTTACCCAGTATAATATTGAATAAATAACTAAGTATCAAACATAGTTTGAACAAGTTAAAAAAAAAATACATGTCATCACTATTTGGTATAATATGTCGATAATTTGTTAATTTATATTCATTCAATACTTAATTTATTTACTTACTTTGTATACTTAGATTCTATAAAGTTTCAAATAAACATTAATATATTTTAAGGATACTTCTGTTAGCTTAGCGTATGATTTTTAAATAATTCATTAAATAAATGATGAGTGGTTTTGGGAAGATATTTTATACATCCAATTATTTTTTTTCTAATTCATTGAAAACTACTAAAAAATCGGAAGATGACTACTCTAAAGTATCACTTGTGTTCAATTTTTGAACTTAAAAGTTATTGAATAAAACTCTTGTTGCAGATTTACTACCCTAAAGTTTGATCACGGAAAAAGTATCATTATGAAAATTTCAATGTATGCATGATTTAATGATATGATTTATATGATTTAATCTATGCATTATTTTCTTTGCTCAGAATAGAATGAAATAAAGTTAAAGAATATTTTATTAATCGATCAGATTACAATATAGAAAAGTTAAAAATGTCAAAAGCTTTTAATTTTATATAATATATTTTCTATTTAATTATTGTTTTATTAATATGAATAATATGTTACACCAATATCCTAAAATTAATATTTGCATAGATACATAACACACAACTATAAATAAATACAATAGTAAAAAAATTACAACTATATGATCTTCAATAAATATTAAAAATAATTTTCTAAAAAACACCTGAAAATTTTATCCTTTTAGGTAGGTCTTTCTTCTCAAAATAACGTTTTATTAAGGGATTTATATGTTACACACTTTTTAAATATTTTTATCACACATATCACATATTCAAAGATCTTCTGTTGTAAATTATTTAAACTTATTAGGATTTTTAAAATAACATATTGTTATTAACAGAAGGGATAAAAAAATCGTTGCATTTTAAGATGAAGTATCATAAATTATACTTTTCTACGAAGTTAATTTAAAAAAAAGTCGTACAAAAAAGAAATTATTAGAAAAACATTTATTGTAAAATTGATGCAATTCAAATCAAGTCTTATTTAAACCATTATTATTAAATTTTAATATTTTTTTTAAAATAAAAGTTTCCATTATAGTTCCTTCAAAATATCACGTTTTCACTTTTAAATCGATTAAGAGCAGCAATATAAAAATATACGGAAGTTTTTATTACTCTTAAAAATTGTTTTTTCTATAATATATCATTTTAAAACTGATGGTTGTTCATTTTGTTCAGTATTTTTTATACGGATTTTTTACTGTACATAAATGCACATTTTTACCACGGGTGTGATAAACTCGATTCGTTTAAAACGTGCTTAGATATCCGGTCAGTAGCATAACTATATACATGTTACTGAAGATCTATCGTAAGGGTTCCAGTTTCCAAGTCCTAAACACATATAATTTAACTTTGTTTTGCAAAATATTTTGGGCACTATGATGCTGAAATCTGAATATCCATTACTTTTTTTGTTCAATACTAATTTAATTAAGTTTTCACTATATTGTACTTGTATGATGGTTCTCAAACTTAAGTTTGTTGTTGAGTATGGTTATCATAGTACCACCGTAGATTTTATTGTAATATTATCTTACATATTGACGTCAATAGCTTATAGTCGTGTAGGAATAATGATGGTGTATCAATAATTGTCATCCATAATATTTTTTAAGATTAAAATTGATAAAAAAAAAGTTCTGATTTTCTAAAAAAAATGAATTATAAGTTATTTTTACCTAAATACCTGGTACCTACCAAAATAAAGTCTCAGGTGTGGCTATAGCTTTATAAGCCATACTTATTCGTACGCACGTCTTGGGATCTTATAAAATGTTTAGGTATAAAGTTAATTTTTAACTAAATAAATAATATTGTATTGAAAGTATTATCAAAATTTACTTAAAATATTGCTGCTAAATAATTGTAAACAACTATTAGAACTACACTCCTTAATTATGAATTAATTATTAATGTATTTAATTTTTATTAGCCGTGCCAGTTTTTTCTCAATGCAATCGTTGATCATTAACTGGAAATGGAAACGCTGGTCAATAACGCAGTCTGGAACCTGATTGCTTGTTTTTGTCTTCTGGGTATAAGTAAGTTAATCTCATTTTTTGTTTTTAATTGTTTGAATTCTGCTTGGTTTATCCATGTAATGTGGTATATTTAAAATAATAAAATAATCTATTAAGAGATGTATTTAGTTGGTAGGTACAAAAAATATAACCAGACATAATTTGGGACGAAACACACGAAATATATGATTGATAGACATGGTGTTGCGTGATGTGTTTGTTTGTTTTCATTTTGTTCATGAATGCAAATCGAACACGGAAAACTTAAAACTGTATGTATTTTTCGCAGAGAAAAATATAATGCATTACTATACTTCCCTTTCCAAATATTGTTAATAAGGTCCATTAATGTGACATAGTTGCATACTATATAGAGATTATATACTAAATTTTTAGTTTCATAACTTTTTATCGTTATTTTTACATGTGTTTAAATTAATTAACTGTTTTTATAGATACTTAATACATAATAAACAAATATATTTACAATTGACTTAGGTTCAAATTTTTGAGATTGATCGCTAATTTTATGTTAGGGTTGTTATATTTTGAAACTTAAACGAATTGTATTATATTTTGTTTGAAACTATGGAAAGTTTATATTTCAAGTTATTAGCAAAAATATATTTGGGAATTATTTAATAAATATGTATAAAATGCAATGATCCTTGAATAATTTTATGTAACTGATATTTCATATTAGATGAACAATTATGTATTATCTAATGAAATATTTTATAAGTTAAGAAGTTTTAAATTATGTTATTTTTTGATATTGCAATCATATAATTTTTACTAGAAGTATTATGAACATATTTGGTCTAAAATATTTAAATGAAATTAATTATTTTAATTTTATTATATTAATATAAAATAATTGACACTTAAAAAAATGATAAAAAAAGATGAAAACTATTGGTGACATTTCGTAATGGCTCCAAAGGAAGAATTGAATCAATTGCATTTACAATTGTAAAATTATAGGTGAATTCCACTAGTTGCATCTTATAAACTTTAAATTATATTAAGACATGCTAAGACAATTTAATGCAAAATTAGTATTTATCCTATTAATTTAATCATGTCATTTATTAGCTAGATACGTTTTATATAATATTTTGCGTTAATAGCAGGTGCATATTTTAATAGCTCATATAAACCCACACATTATTTATCAATTTTAACGATTGAACCAATTTTTATATATAATTGGAATTTAAATATTTAAAATAAAAACTTTATAAAATATGGAATATATATATCATTTTTTATGTTGAACCTAATATAACAATTAGTAAAACCATAATACGGATTTTTGATTCGAATAAAAAGAATAAAGTTTAAAAGATTAAAAAGCAAATTTTTGAATGTTGCACTGATACAGTGTTCAAACATTGGGCTTTCAAAAGACTTGTCATATAAAAACTATTTAAGCTTTCCAATCAATTTTCTCTCGGAAAATCATATCAGTATACACCTCGTATTAGAAGTATATGTCTTAAATTAATCACTCCATAATGTCAAACCAGCTTTCGTCATAGCAAAAAAAACTGCTACAGATGTTTTAAAACAAATTAAATAATTAGACTAATGCACTTAATAATACAATATTTACAGATTGTAGATATTTTTAAAATAGAAAAAGAAGTTACTATATTATATTTAGTATTGATGATAATAGTTTACATTTTATTTAATTTAATGTATAAACAAATAATAAGTTAGCATTTATTTTGGTATAAAATCTATTTAATCTAACAACTGAAAATATTCATAAATATTCGTAAATTGTTAGTATCAACTATTTTATTTATATGTCTAATATACATATTAAAACCACAGTCTTAATTATTTGCAATACTTATTTTTATTCAATTATAAATTAGGATAATTTGTCAAGTAATAAACATTGAGTGTTTATTAAAATGAATGATAATTATTCTATAATTTTTAATGTACACTTAATATGCACATTGTATTTGAAAATTATTTAAATGATCGTTCCTCTGGTAGATTTTAATCGTTTTAAGGTCCTTTTATACGTAAGTCAACAAATCTGAAATCTTCGGCAAAAAGCCAGTCTAATGCACTTAAATTAACCAACTGTGAGCAGACTTTATCTTCTGGCACTATTTAAAACACCTCTTTGTTATGGAATTTTTCTTTAATCATTTTCATTGTTTATCTCTTTAAAACCCTTACATTTTAAAATCATGATAAAATGTATTTAAATAATAATTTTAAAAACGTTTTTTTTATCAATTTTTTTTTTTATTTACTTCGTACAAAAATTACATTTTTAAAAGTAATTTTTTCCCTAAAGACTGAATAAACATAGTTTTGTTTTAAATGTAGCAACTTAACAAACAAACGAGGGATAGGAGAAATCGTTTTGAAATCCTGTGTTTGCATGACCTCTCTTTAGATTCTCGTGATGGCAACCAATCATGTTATTCCTTGTCACTATTAATTCACTTATGTTCAGATGGTGTGCCTACTTTTGATGGAAAGGGGAAAAATAATAAAATGAATAAGGTTTAAAAAAAACCATACATATCTATTACAATAAATAATACGCACACACACTTACACATGTGACCTTTCTGCGATATCGCCAAAATACCTCGTCTATTTGTTTAACATGTTACCGTGACATAACACATATATATATATTTTTTTTTGGCAGGATTTTTATATTTGAATAATACATAAACAATGAAAAATGCCAGAAGACAGTTTTAAAGAAGGGACGATAAATGTACAATAAGTAAGGTAATAAAATGAATGATTTAAAAATTTCACAGTTTGGTATTTCTTTCTCGTTTATTCATTTTTTTTGTTGAAATTTATACTTCTTCCATTTAAAGGTACATTATGCGTTGGATTATATGATATGAATAACAAAAAAAAAATTGTCTAAAAATACTCGTTTCTTCGATAAAAATTAATGAAACATAATTATGTTTTCACATTCATAATTATAAATGTTAGTGCCCAAGATAGTAAATTATTGGCCATACAAGGAGTTATGTATCAAAAATAGTTTTATGTATATAATATTTAATATAACAAAATTTAACATAAGATTATTATATAAGTTCATATAATATAGGTGATGAGATACTTCATACATTTTATTTAAAATAAATGTTATCTAGGTCAGCATGATAGTCAAGCCGCTTTAAACTATTGACAAATGTTCAAATTAAATAATTATTTATATTTTCGCCGAAGAAACAATCTAGTACAAATATAATATATTTACTTTGATAGAATCTTTCGTTCAATAAATCACATTGTATTATAAATATAATATATATAGGTAATTAACATGTGAAATACTAATCAAAAATATTTAAATCATCATACATGGTTGTTATTGAATATAATTTTGTGAATTGTCGATTATTTTATGTTATTACTATGCCTAGTTACGTATATTGAGTATAAAAATATTTTACTATTAATTAAAAATGGATGCCAACAGTAATAAGAATACAAACATCACCCGTATAGAAAAGTGTCTGGTGTCGTCATTGTATCCATCTTTGGTTCGCGTGCTTAGCGATGCTCACAAGTCAGACGCTATAAATTACAGTCACAAATTTCTCCAAATTTTCATGAATAGACTAGTTGAAGATCTATGGAATAATAATCCGCTACATCCAGATCGTAATAAAACAAATTATATGTAACATGCCATTTACTGTATTCAGCAATGATCAGCTACGAACACCAGGAACTTTTTCTTGGGGTACATCTCGCAACCAAGCTGCTATTATCATACAGGTAATTCAGTAATTAAGTTGTTTTGAAACCTACGTTTCCTTAAACCACTTATATTATTAACACTATGATTAAAGTAAGTGTGAAAAAATGAATATTTTCCAAAAATTTTGAATTTTTTTATTTAATAATTCAAGTAGTTTCAAAAGCTTACAACTTTACAAATCGAATAAAATAATACATAAATTACGATTTTTTGAAATAATAAAAAAAACAAATGAAGAAAAAAAACAATATTGATTTTATTAAATCGCAACGTTATTTTAATGTTATTCAAATATTTAAGAAATTAGGACATGTTTGAAATATATGTATTTTATAGTATGGATAAAATTACAATTACTTAAAAAAATTATACAGTTAACAACACGAGAACAAATTCTGTTTGTCTTTGAACTGAACTGTATTGTTTTTCGTTTAATTAAACACCAATTGGTTTATTCATTCCAATTTCTCAATAAAAATCTTTATTTTGATATTTTTTTATTAATAATTTTATTATTAAAAATCTATTAGACTATGGATTGTGTTGTCAAAATATTTAAATTGCTTTTTTTCAAAGTCAATTCATTAAAGATAACCAAATTATTAGGCCATTGTTCATCGTATTTTTTCTTATTAGACATACAATTGATTAATTTGTCGAATTCATTTTTCAATTTTCCCCCAAGTCAAATTTATCAAAAGTATGATAAACTGTTTTGTGCAGTCGGCGTATCGTGCACACACAGTCCGGATACGGCCTAACGTTGCGGAAATGAGAGCTTTCTGGCGAGCACTGACGACCAAAGACCGCGAGTAGACGCTTACTGCAGTTATGGGTTGTTGTCAAATACTCCGACAATAAAGAATGAATTTAACTGTGAATATTTTTCAGTTTTTATAATGTCTTGTACGTGTTGCAACAATGCACTAGATTTTTCGAATCATTACCATTGCAACGCAAATAAAATATCTCCCCTATCGTTGCTGTTATACGGAAAGTATTAATCATATTTTTTAAAGTTCTCATTGGCTATTCTTTCGCTTACATAGTTTGCCATCCCCTTCTTTATGTCTGTTGACCTTTCGTTCTATTCACAAAACTACCAATAAGTCTTACAACAATAACGGTCGACCCCCGGACCTTCATAGAGTATCAATTCACGAGGACCTAGTGGAGTTATTCGTTACGTTCAAATTGTACGTAGAGTATGATATAGTATATTATAGAACTGTATGTAATGATACATAATGTTCTGCTCGAAATGTTTATCCATAATAATTCACTATTAAAATGGTAAATAATAATGTATGTATGATATAAGCAAAAAAAAAATTATCAGTTATCACGATTTATTTTTTATAAGATTGGATAAAATTATTGGTCGATTCAATTGACTTGTATTATATACAATATTATTAGATTTCTAAAGGAATATATTTCTTTCAACTATTTTAACCATTTATGTGGAACAACAGAATCCTATCGGAAATATTTCTTACATTAGTATTGATTTTGAACATCATGCTACTGTTTATTTTATATTTTGTTAGTGCACGTTTTTATTTGAAATATTTATCAATCATAGATATATTTATTTGGAGTGGAAAAAATGTATCTTTAATATTAATAATTTTTATTTTGTTTGAATTAGATGTCCTTATTTATTTTAGTAAATTTATATGTACTATTACATTAATTTATCGTGAGAAAAATGTCTAAGAAAATAACTCGACATTCTCTCAAATAAACTGATTGGATTTTATAAATCACCGAACAATATTTATTAAATTAAAACAACTTTTATGTAAGATAATTATAAGACTATAGACAGAAAAAAAATAATTTGATTTTATGTGTGAAAATCAAATATTGTTATGAAAATTGAAAACTTTATTTTTAACAATTGTTAATTTTCAATATAATTTTTACAGCTATTATAATACAATATTTTGATATCATGACATAATAGCAACAAGCGACGGGTATACATTTTATAAGGTTTACCGTATTATGATATATTTAAAATATTTAAAATAAACGAGTAAAGAATGTCACATAGTACATAGTAAATGTATAATAACAATAAACACTAAATAGTCTTTAAAATGTGGATTGTAACTTTTATACATGCATTATAGTAATTTTATTACTATAGATATTGAAATAAAGTATCTGGATAAGAATATATTATTTCGAAAAAAAAAATTCAGCATGAGTTTTGCTTTTGAAATAGCAATCAAAATCTTCGATATATTATATATATATATATTTATATACTTTTAATTTATACAATTAATTGAAATTTTTATAGTTAAAAATTTATTATTATATTATATATATTATAGACGTTAGTATACGGTAGGATTGAATTGTAAATTGTCCACGTATTATGATGGTTAAAATCTGTTCAAGCACGCATATTCATATTTGTCGAATAGGCGTGCGTGCACACTATAAACGTTTAAAAAACGGAACTATATTATTGATTCATTTTTTTCACCAAATTATAAACAATAATATATGGTTCTGAATTATCTACTAAATTTTTGTTTAAACGTGAATCTTGATAGGAGGATTTTGAAATTAGTTAAAATGTGAACTCTTTTATTCTTTTTTTATGTTCTGCAATTATTCCAAACAATCACAAAAAGTCACAAACCATTAGTCTGATTTTATATATGTAACATAGGGCTTAGAAAATTTTTCTCTTTAATGCATTATGATATGCAACAACAATTATAGGCTGTTTGAAAATATTTCAATTATCTATAAATACTATTGTTTGGTAATACAAGGAATCTCAATAAGATCAAAAGACAAATTATTTGTACGCATCTGTAGATATGTATGTAGATGAGCCGTATCTGAAATTAAATGCAAAACTTCAGAGGCGTTATTGGTGTTTACGACCCTTAATATTATAGGATGGTTAACATTTTTTCTTTGATGTCATTAATAATAATTAATTAATGAATAAACTAAATTGTCTAAAGTCCGTATTTGAAAAGGATTTTCATCTAAATCTCATCTGAAACTAACTTGCAGTTGATTTCTTTATGTAGCCATTGGTAGTTTGATTTTTTAAATATTAAAACTCAAATATTAAATTTTACTATTTATAAGTTTGACAGTGCAAAGGAACGGATTCAAAAATATTTTTCTTTAAACGTTACCGCATACGTATTTATTGTAACAAAAAAAAAAAAAAAAAACTATTGAAGATCTATTTAATCCACTTGAACTCTGTGTCATGGCAGTCGAAGTAGATAATTGTTTATCAATCGAGTTATTTTTGTGATGGACTTGTATGTCCGTTTCGATCCTCCGAAACGAAGGTGAATTTGCGCCTGTGCATTAATAACGGATTTATTTATGTACGCGTGCGTTATTTCAACGTGTACATACAAAAAATACTTAGCAGCACCGTGTCGGCGATTCCCGTGTACTACCGTCGAACACCGAACGAACGAAACCATTACGCGTGCTGTTCAATCGCGGCCAATCGACTCGGGGTAAACAGCAGCAGCAGCAGCAGTAGTAGTAGTAGTAGTAGTAAATGCACGATAATGGTGAATTCGGCTGCTACGATACACATACGTGCGTATGTAAATTGCACGTACCTATTTACACGTGACACGAGCGTTCATTGAACAATATCGGATTGTGGTGGGCAAACCGTCGCCGCCGGGTCGTAATACGGCAAACAACAGACCGCCAAACGTCAAACGGCTGGGTGCGCGTGAGCCGCCGGCGGGGTGGCGCGTTTGGCGCGTCCTGCGGGTGCTGTTGCGCGGGAGTGGAGAGGGACTCATCGCCGCGGCCGTCACGCGACATCGGCGTAATAATTCGACGGAGGGACGGCTTAGTCTTCCGCGGCAATTAACCCTAAATCGCATTACGCGCTTCCCTCCTCCCCCGCGCGCCGCCAAATCCGCCCACACCACCGTCCGCCACGGTGCGCTGGTATTTGCACGTCGACTCGAGCGGGCTGCTACTACATAACAAATCGTCACGTCGCCCGTATGTGTACAAGCGACCGTACGTATAATTATAACAGCTTGAATAATAATAATAATAATAATAATAATAATAATGTAAACAATAGTTGTATGATATTATACGTAAACAGCGATGTTCACTGATTTTTTCGGATACCGTTTACAGGCAGCACAACTAGAGAACACTTTAACCCCTCTAAATATTTTCATAACCATTTCAGATTCTAAGAATTTGTGTCCGATATTGAGATACGATCTAATCACCTAAGTATGGAATGCCAGTACTCCAATTTACTTATTAAGTTTAACAATTATTGTTATTCAGCGCACGATGAACTTTGATTTACTTAGGAGTATTCTGAATCAAAATTTGGTTCAAAAAAACACGTTTTTTCATATTATTGCTAAAATTTGAACTGAACCTACAGTAGGTAATATAACTGTTACCTACAGTAGTAGTAAATAGTGATAGCCTTTGTCTTTCTGTAAATTAGTAGATGGGGGTACGGGGGCATAGCCCTTGCGGCCTTGTGTCATCTTGGAACTTAAAGCTTCCCCGATGTATAAGCTCTAGTTCGTTTATGTTACCGTTATCGATATCTCTAATATATGTTATGCAATAAAACTGCTTTCTACCTGGTGTTTTTATGTTTTTCTATTTTTTCATCATATACCCTGTAATGGTGGTGCAATCGGTAGACATTTTTTGGGAGAGGTTGGTAAAACAATTTATTACCTATATTACATGATGTTCGTATTATCCGGGGGGAGGGGTACTCTTTTAAAAAATACAAAAATTTTAGAGCTGATAAAAAAAAAAATAATAATTTATAAGCAAATTAATAGACTTCCATTATACTGACAAGGGTCGTAGTCATTCTAATCCTTGCATTCCATACTCTCAGTATAAAAATATAATATTTTATAATCAAAATTATGTATTATTGTGTGTTAAGTGCACTATAAAGGTTACAATTTGGTTTTGGTTGTGTGGAATAAAAGGAAAAAATACCGCTCTGTATTTGAAAACTATATACTTTAAGTTCGTTTATCCATTGAATATATTTCGAAATTTTTTTTTCGAAACTTTTTAATCCCCTAGTAAAAAGAATCATTTCTTTCCATTCTCTGCCTCTTTAATTGTGCCACCGATCGTACTGATGATTGTATTTTGTTAATTATGAGTAGCATTTTTGAGTAGGGAGGAAAGCATGATTGTGCTTGGCGCCAAAATTTGATGTGTAACGAGTACATTAGTAAAATTATGTAATTATTCATTATTGTTGTAAGAATGAAAAATATTATTAGAAGATAATAATACTTTTAAATTGCTAAACATTTTTCGATTAAAATCTTAATTTGATATTGAGTGAGAACGATGATAAGGCGCTAGTAAAACGTTGTTTTTGACCAAAAGATGTCTGAGTATACCACTATGTAATGGAACTTATAATCTTGTGGACTGTGGTTCACACGGTTATGGTGAGGTAAAGATGCATGCCGTTCCGCACAAAAGCTCAACAATAGAGTCGTACTTCCGAAATGGATATCCGAACAAATATGGTTTACGAGTGACAGTGACTTCCAACTCGAGAATTATATAATTTACACGCACTGTGTTCGTTGCCTAAGTATGTTTATTACTGTTTTATCGCCAATAATATGTTATTATTTCGGTAAAATTGTCATGATTTTGGTCGTAATCGGATCACTGACAATATCATATATCCGTTCAATAATTAATAACTCATTACTCGTGAATAGATACAGGTTGCTAGATTATAAGGTTGGTATTAAATGTGTTACGCTAATAATAACATAAATTAAATATTGATCCTCCGAAATGTTCTCGAATCTTGATAAATGTTGTTTATTATTGTACAAGTTGTAATCATAATATAAGTTGTATTATAATATATTTTATGTGCAATTTATTTTTGTACTTCTTCAATATAATACGAGGACAGATAATCCAATCGGATTTAGTGTATTGGATAAGGTAAGACGGTGATTTCACATTTTGGCACGATTTTCATTACACCTTTATTTATACATATTTATACAGGCACTAGTGCACTACCAACGATTTCAAATTAAACATTGATACTTGTACTAGTTGTAAGATTATGTTAGATGTCTCCAACAAAGTATTATATAGGAAAAAAAACAAATTCGATAATTTTAATTTAATCAATAAATTTTATTTTCTTCGGGAAATTGTTAAGTTTCTTTTATGAGAGTATTAAGCGAATGTTTATTTATGAGAAGTTGATAAAGTAGTGTAGTATCTACGTATTGAATTTCCTATTGAATAAATCAAATTTAATCATTCACATACATTTAAATTTGTTCTAATATTAATTGTTCTTTGAATATAGTACTACAATGTATAGTACAAGTCATATTAATGCTCAAATGCAGATTAATTAGAGATAAGTACTGGTTTTGTTCTATTTTTTGTAAAACTACACTAAAAGTTTGATGCAACATTTTAATTGTTTAGGAAATTGTCTCATAAATTTATAAAGGTATTATAATGAGTCGTGTTTTTGATTTTTCAGTGTTTCTCCTTAAAAAAAATAAAACTTCAAATTTGACGTTAAATTTCTTCAAGGCATATTTTTTTGAATCGAACATATTTGTTTTGATAAAATGTTATTTATCTTATTATCCAGGCCCTCAATTTTTTTTTTTTTTTTTGTTAATTTTTAAGAAATGTTAACCGACAGAACAGGAAGAATATTATCGTGTCAAAAATTTGGAATAATAATCGGATAATTGGATCGAAAGTTATATTTGTATAAGAAATCCACTGCGACGAAACGAAAAATTAGTGTTCGGGGGTGGATTTTGCGATAAGAAAAAGTTTGTTCGTCACTGCGGATTCTGAGAAGGTAAACGCCGCTACTCGAAAATCCGTTTTTATGGGTGGCCGAGATTTTTTAATCGAGTTACGCGTTATTCGGTGGGCGGTTGTTGCGTGTAAACAGGCACCTTTCGTAAAAGCGCGCGTGCGTGTGGCTGTGCGAACACAAACAGCAACAGTGGTAGTAGTTAGCAGCAGAAATATATGTATATATACATGCAACAACATATATATGAAATTCCTATTATACTTTGGGAGTTGCGCGTGAAATTTCTCGAACCCGATGTAACACTTCAGCGGCGGTGGTTTTTGGCAAATAATATTTTTGTTCCCGCGTCGTCTAAGAGACGTGGAGGTGGCGGCGGTGACGGCGGCAGTGCCAAAGCGGTTCAGTAGGGGTCGTATAAAGTTATATAGGGTGGAAAACTACACAGACAGACGCCAAGACGGACATTAAAAACGACGTCCCCTCGTCGCCGCACCGACGTCGTCGCCGCCGCTGCCGCCACCGACGACGACGAGAATGATTCGCCTCCGTACCACCGTCATGTTCGCACACACGGGATGAATCACTGTGTGCCCACTGAAAAATATTTGTCGATATTTTGTTAAGGGTACACAGAATGTAGAAAGAAAGAGATAGAAAGAGAAAGAGAGAGAGAGAGAGAGAGAGAGAGAGAGAGATTGAAGACGAACGTTAAATCGCGTTGAAACCGTTATTCGCACACAATAATGTATGACGATTTGTGTTTAATTCTTATATTAACCGACTCGATACACACGTTTTACTCATCCGTGATGTATTATTGTTGGGCGCCATCGATCTCCGTGGTCGTCCGTGAATTCCGGGAATGTAATCAAGGGGCGGTTGGTGAGAGTGAGAGAGATAGAAAGAGAGAAAGAGAAAAACGCGTATGTAGAGGAGCACCCCCGGAGATTTTTGTATTTTTTGTTTTTGCACTTAA